>PTEX01000185.1:404120-429333 GCA_003342815.1 Eudromia elegans
GGAAGGAAGGAAGGAAGGAAGGAAGGAAGGAAGGAAGGAAGGAAGGAAGGAAGGAAGGAAGGAAGGAAGGAAGGAAGGAAGGAAGGAAGGAAGGAGGAAAAATTACTTTTATATGTCTAATTTGAAAATGTGCAGCTTATTTTTCTACCAATACACTTGCCAATAAACTTTTAAGACAGAAGGTCCAACAATCATTTGAAGGACCAATTATTTAATATAAATTGTCCTTTGGAATAAAATTATAAAGTAATTKAGCATATTAACTTTTATTCTCACAGTCTCCTATTAGCCCAGCCTGGCCTCTTCTACCATATGCTTTGCTCAAATTGCAATTTTCTTTAGGTTCAGAATGGGCTTTGGTTAGTAGTGTGTAAACAATGTGTTTTGTTACCCCAGAAGGGGGTGAATAACTTGGAGATGTCTTGATACCCCAAATGGTTCCTTTTTTTCTGAATTGAAACAGTTCTAAGAAAATATTCTGGCTCATCCGAAATAACATAAATTCATTTTTTTAATTTTTMTTTTTTCTTCCCTTTTTATTATTATCTCCTTTAAACAAAGAGAGGAGTTTCTAGGACAATTATCTAAAAARAAAGCCTGAAATGTTCTGTTTTAAAACATTTTGATTTTTTCCAAGGAAAGTTAAAATTCTCTGGACTTAAGCTACTGCCAGATTCATCTCACATCTATAAATACCTTGGCTTTTCACTTCATAAATTAATTCATACAAGTCTAACTTTGATCAAGGTTTGCAAAGCACTGCATACTTTCTCAACAGAATTTTACATTTTTTTAAGCAGTAAATTTTCTTCTGAGCCCACTAACAAGTACTTCAYGGCTGATTGCATATTTACCTCTATAGCTTGATATTTACCTCTGAGCAAATGTTTTATCGCCTTTCAAAAAGCAGAGGCCGATGCATCATTAGAATTGAGACGAGTGGGCTTGTGACAGAGTCAAGTAAATTTGTACAGCTGTAATTTTAAAAACGTTTTCTTTCTCAATCCAGGCCCAGAGATAAAGCATCTATGTTGGGCAAACAGCGCTGGGAAAACAGTGTCTAATAGCTAAAACCCCAAGACACAGGCAATCTGGCTTTCCTAGTGTTGGTGCCAACCTGTTGTGAGATATTAAACAGGTGGAAGGTTCTAAAGACTGAAGAAGTGTTTAGCTGACCAAACCCCACTGCTTTCAAGAAGAGCTGGACAGTGAGGTGGGATTTAGTCTCCTGAATAGAGGCATCTAGCCTCAACCAAGGTGTCTTAGGGCATCCCTCCTGGTCAACAGCCCTCACTCCAGGAGGGCATGTTTCCATGTAGATCCTATGTTGTATCTGCCTGTCCCATCCAGYTACCTCAGATGGGCTAAGCTCTCTGAAACAGTGCTTCAAAGCTGTAYTTACGGTGGGATGTATCTCACCCTATTTTACTCAGAGAAAACCGATTCACTTAGTCTGGACTCATTTCTACCCTCCCTTCTAGTCAACACCACCAGGCAGTATCAACCCGGGAGGTTTTTCATCTCCCCTTGGTGGCTGTGAATGTAATGCCTAAAGATCATTAACTGAATCAAGGTGAACAGGCAGACTCACATTTGAGGCCTAATTTATGGGGCATTTTGCGTATTTACTAAATAAGTTAATAAATGCCCCAGACAGAAGCAGCTAACTCCCTTTCCTTCCTCCCCAGTGATAACCCTGATGATCTGCATATTGTAACTGTTTTTACTTCAGGCTAGAAAAGTCAGCAGGAAACCACAGTTTTGACTATGATTAGGAAACACGAGAGTGTTGCTTTTTTGTTGGTAGGTCAACAGTCCAGCTGGTGGAATGGTGATAGGGCAACACATTCGTCTCCCAATTGACAAAACGCTCATGATTGATCATACTCCAGTAGAAATGGGAATTTTGCTTGCCAAGATGTGTTTTCACTGGGATAACAGTTTAAATAACTCTCTTTCCTTGATATATTCCTTCCAGAGAAGCCTGAAGTAGATCTTCTGGATATCTTGTTAAGAGCTCTTAAGAGTTACTTATTCCCCAGCTCTTTTTTTTTTTTTCCCCCTATAATAAGCACAGTGATTTTGGGCTTGGGCATCCTTTATAGCAGTGGACAGAGGAGCACACAGGCATGTGGCTGAAGACTACACCAATTCATGTTTCCCACCCAGAAAGTGAAGATAAAGGGAAAGTGGGACCAGCTTTGGTTCCTTCACATTAACATCTGCTATTAAACAGTAATTCATTTTCCTGCGCATATCCAGGATGTATAGCTAGCTGAAACTCAGTARCATCTCCCTCACTAAGCTCTTCTGGAATGCATGAAATATCATGTAAGAATTGTGCCCGATTTGTCAGGGCCACATTTTTCCTACAGGTACTATTCATTCCTGAGCAGAAAGACAAAGGAAATATTTTTCTGGATGTGATATCTGTAGCTGTGAATTCTGCAGCAATTCAGCAGCACTGATTTCTGCTYTCATGTGGAATTATGTTCAAAGTCTTTGCTAATGAGAGTTTTCCTTCCCACAGGATCTCAACTATTGTTAGAGGATAGCCCAGTCTGCTACTGTGAAGGAATGACATTGTGCACATTTTTCAGTTAAATACAGTTCAAAGGATTGTCGGAGTCTGCAGGAGACACAGAAATGTTCAGGTCTTATCTTGAGCAGGACCAAGGGTAACCATGGGCCAACTCCTTTGCTCCTTGGCCTTAGTTATCAGAGTTGCCACAGTGATAATTGGATTTTCCACATCAGAAAAGCCTATGGAAGATGACGTTATATCCTTCATCTATTTCTGTTCAGTTCCCAGAGGCTACACGCATAGTTTTATGCTAGTTATCTGAATAAAGATACCTTCCTGTAAAATATAGGTGGGCAGTAAAACAAGCGCATCCATCGACTCCCAACAATCTCTACAACCCAGCTTTGTAGGCCCTGCTGTAGGAGAAAGTGAAATCTATCAACTACTTTTAATGTGGACAGCAAAGGAGACAAAACACTTTAGTAGGTAGGTCTTAGCTTTGACTAAGCTCTGACAATTCTAATTTTTTCTTCTCAGTCTCAGACTAATTCAGTCTTTCGGAAGATGTCAGGACAGATAAAAACAGCCCAATTACATCAATAGATTCTGGATAAGAATCAAGACTCAGAAGCATGACCCAAAGAAGCTACTCCAGCTGTGTCAGACGAAGAGCTTCTGTCCTTCACTTGTGCTTATTATTTATAAGAACACAGGACTGAAGGAACCTCTTAGGCAACAYTCTTGGCTCATGGCTCCTTTGACAACTTCATCAAGTTCTTAAAATTCGATTTTTAATTTCTTTTCAGCTTCTTCCTTCTAAACATCCTCAGAAAAAAAAAGGCATTTTATTTTTTTTTTTWAAAAAAAAGGAGAAAAACCTCAGAATGAGATAAAAATTACTATGGTTCAAGAGCTAGAATGAACAGAGTGGACCAGTGGAAGATACCAGCAAAGGACTTCTATCTTCACCTGTGGGTAGTAAAATTTCTAAAAATATCCCTGTCAAGGCTGTGAGCTGCAAAAGCCTTTTGTGGCCTTGATCAAAAAGGGAAAAAAAAGAAAGACATTAATCATTCATGGAGAATTACAATTGCTTATTCCACTAAAGGACCTTTGCCTAAGGATCCAAAAGCACGTTACAAATATGTCATGACAGCATGGGAAAGGGAGCATTAGACACCAGTAATATAGACATAAACTGAGAGATAAGGCTGAGTTCAAAACACATCAAACACCCTGTGTGGCCTTCATAAGGTCAATAAAGAAACTTTACTTTCACAGTGACTTGCAGAAACCTTTCTTCTTTTCTTTTTCTATTTTTTTTTGAAGCGGAGACAGGCTATATTCCACCATGACCTGCACTCATATCCTAAGTACACTGCACTGCAAATACTCCATCACTAAGGGGCTCGGAGAGTGCGGGTAACAGCATATGCCTGTAGGAGAGATTTCCAAATAAAAGAAGTCCAGGCAAATACCCAAACATCTTGACTCTCAGTTTGCTGTTCAAACCACTCCATTTCATGCTTCTGCCAAATGCAATCATGCCAATAACAGATCTATCATTTTACAAGGAAAGCAGATGTTCCTCCTGCTCATCTAAGCAGGCCCAGTCAAACAAAGGCAACTTGCCCAAATCAATCCATCAGCTTGGAGGCAGGGATGGGGACTTCATTTAGGCTGATTGTCCCCTTTCTGAGTGAGAGGCTCAGATGAAGGATGAAGATGAAGATGAAGGAAAACACGTGCAGAATGTTTTGCAAAGAGCTTGGAGACCCAGAAGAAAAGGGAAGTGGAGCAGCTGTGTTGCTAAACTCCTTGGTGGCAAGCCTGTATACCTCTCTCTTGGAAAGCAGAGCAGAATACCCAGCCTGTGGAGTAATGGTGTGCAGAATATTAAAAGAGAGGCAGCTCTTCACTGAATTCCCACTAACAAGTAGGAGGGGGTGCTGATGTAAGCACACTTAACTCCTAAAAATATCATTGTGAGTAGTTAAGTATGAATTCCCTTGCCAGGAAGCCTGGATGAAGGATTTCAATTCAAGCTGTCGCAGAAATACAGGGAAACCATAACACTGAGATACAGATTTGCGGTTCAGGGCATAGAGGAAGAAAACGTCAAGATATCTGTGTTATGGTTGCAGAAAGAAAAAAAGAAAACAAGCAAATAAGGATAGTTATACATGCTTAAAATTACAGAGAGATAGCAAAGGAAGGAAAGAAGGGGACTGACTCCCCTATCTAACTTTGCAGCAAAGTAGCTCACAGGTTGCCCTAAAATAGCGATCATTAACTGCATTTATTTGCTTTAACCTTTGAGTCTAAGGAGCAGAGCTCAGTTAGGGAAAACTCTGCTCTTTTCCTTATGGAATTCCTGGCATCTCAATTCCTAAACTGATCAAACCTTCCGGAGGAAATTCAATCCCAAAGCTTCTCTGTTCAGCCAATTAAAGAAACAGCAGGAAGATTAACACAATTCATATTCAGAATGAACATGCTCCCAGAACTAAATTGAGGGAGTCAGATATACACGTCTATAACAGGGACGTCTACATCTGAGCAGTTCATGTAGATTCTAGTCTCTGGAGAGAAACARGAACTCTTAGTCAATGATTCACTTTATATGTCTAAATTGCCTTGGAATGATCCAAAATATATTAAATGAAATTTGCCTTATGCCATTTCATAAAGTGAGACTTAAGCAASTGGATGAAGGATGGATGTCTATATGGCCAGTATCTAAAGTGAAATGAGATAAACCACAAAGATCTGGGCTCAACTCTAAACTGAACAATTATGCTTCTGAGAGTCCCATTCTTACCCAGTGTACTCCAAGAAGAGATGTAAGATGGTACTTTGCAGGATCCCTATTGAGAAGTCGAGTGAAAGACGGTTGAGTGTTYCAATACTTCTATGTGATTAGTTCTTTCAAGGTAAATTTACTGTGAAATGCTGTTTTTCCAATAAAAAGTATTTGATTTTGAGAGAACTTGGTGGTACCTACTAATCCTGTCCTGAACTCAGGAATACTTGCCAGTTGCTTCTCTATCCTGGTTCAAACCCTAACTCTTGACAAAGGCTCCATCCATCCAGCTAGTCCTTCTAGACAGCACATTCATCCACCCACCGACCCACCCACTGCTTCTTGCACCGCTCAACAGTGGGGAGCCTGACCTAGTGCTGCCTGCTCCTCATTGCATTTCCTGGTGTTTCAGAGTCTCATTTTCTTCCCAAATGCAACTCAGATGTAAACATCCACCCAGACCGTTTGCTGCAACATGGAAGAAGGATTGGATTGATCTGAGATCTGCTCAGGTGATATCAGCAAGTTGGCTAGAGCAGAAGTTCACAAATTTAGAGCAATGGAGGCTGCTGGTCTATGTGCAGTGTGTAGGTTGTGACAAAATAAGAGACTGATAAAAATTACAGCGGAAAACCCGTTGTTTCTTTCTTTCATGTTCTCAGCCAGGCCCTAGATCTCTCCTGATGCCTGCGAGCTCCATACACAGATCTTGTATACACCGTGTTTGACAAATGGAACCCCACAAGGCTCTTGTGAGACAGGCATGCTAGATGCATATTGGATGCTATTTACAAACCAGCAGCTACAAGATAAAGAAATCTAGATTTCTGTAGTTCTCTGATTTATTGTGGTTGCCTTGTTTAAGAYACCATGGTTTTGGTTGGTAACATGGGTGTCTATTTTTAGCTTTCAGGGGAACCAAAAGTTTGCGAATGAGTAGAAATCCAGTGTCAGAGTTCCCTTCACTATGAGGGAAGCATAAGCAGGAGCAACTGCCGTAAGCCTTTCTCAYCATTCACGTTGGGAACTCTCAGAGCTGCACTAAGAAGTGACCTCAGCTAGGGCCCTACAGCACTATACAGAGAGCACACTTCCCAACAAGACCTTTTCCCTCCTTTTCCCTCCCTCAGCCTTTTCCTCACACRTCCAGGAAGGACTGTGAGCAAGCAGGGTGATAATGTTGCAGAGGAATCCAGCAGTCAGTGTCCCAGATATGGCTTTTCCTATGGAGGATACAGACTTTGAGGCTCATCAGCAGCCAGCAATGTGGATGAAAAAGGGGTTTGGTATCTCCAGGGTGCCCTCTCCTTGCTTTGCCAGGCATATGCAGCCTTAGCATCTCATGCTAAACAGTCAAGAACAGTATTCAGAGCACTCAATGGCTACAATTTTCCTGAACTCAGTGACTTCAGAACATGCATCTTCCAATCTTGTGACCCAGCAACCATTAGGAAGAAGACTGTGCCAGAGCAAGGGTCTGTCAAGCTCAGTATCATTTCCCCAAGAGCAACCGGGAGAGGATAAAGAAACACAAAAKGTAGATTGCATGGGAAACCATGCAYTGCAAATAATAATCCTTGTTATGATATATAGTCTCCTTCCAGTAGTCACCGTGCTGCCTTTTTATAATAGTCAGTGATAAMGTTTTAATCTTCTTGTCTATAAATATCTTCAATATCTTTTATTAAACAAATATTAGGASAAATGCCAGGAGATTTTACTCCTCATATGCCACTAACCATCCTGAAAAAAAGTACYCCTAAGAGGCCTTGTTTGTGCTCTAAGACAGGGCCCTCAAATATATATATGTTAGCAAATGTCAAAATATATATGTTAGCAAAAGATAACATTTGCTTATAGTACATTCAGAAATTGGGAACAAATGAAWCTTCTCCTTTTAAATTAATCCAAAATTATTTAATCAGCAGGGTTATGAATGAGAATCCATATCAATTATGGATTTACAGGGCTTTCTTTATTAGTCATCAGAGCTCTCTAACCTTTATGGATGGCCAGAAGAATAAAAATGTTTCTTCCAGAGAGAAGAATCTACTATGACGACCTCCCTCCTGAGGCTGCATTTCCAAACAAAGGCTTGCTCSTGATAATGAGGAATTCAGGAGCCCTCTAGAGACTCAGAGCCATTAGAGCTATCATCTCTAATAAACCAGGACACAGCCRTTCCTCCCATCATTAGAGGAAAGCAAAAGAGTAGGTGACCACTTCCCAAGACATGTGATTGAGCTCTAGGTTAGGACAACTGCAGGGAACATTGCTGCAATGAAGACCAAAGATTCACAAGAATGAGTGAAATCATTCGGGGAGGAATTGAAGAGATCYGTATCCGTGCTTGATGGTCAGAGAGAGATAGAAAGAGAGATTTAGAAGAACAGAACATGCTGGAGATCACTGGTTTTCCAGTGATTTGGTTTTCCAGACCMTTCCTAGAGGAAGGCTGCTGATTACATTAGGGAGTTTCAGATTTCAGTTGTCTTTGATATTCTCACTGTACCTGGCACATAGTCTATATAGAAAACACAGTATATCAGAGCAATTGATAAGGAGGCACATTTTCTTACCAGGACTTAATGGACTGACTAAGGATAGAGATTTTTAGGAAGGACTAACACTCCTGCAGGAGCCTGTAAACAAGACCTAGCAGCATTCACCCTGTACAATTTGGAAAAATCTGTGTGAATGTTTATTTTTAAAAGCACTTTTAGTCAAACATGTGAATAACTCAAAGGGTTTCCGTGTTTCTTTGCTGAAAAGAGGGATTTAAAGCTACAGGTTAAGATGGTCATAATATGAACCTAAGAGTTTTAGACACACATGAAAACCTYACAAATTCAAGTTGACACACTCTCACACGTACTGTCTAAACAAGGCATGCATCTGGCATTGTCATTTGAAGAGAGCAATCAAGTCTTTATAGGAGCCTGAGGGCCCCACCTAACACATCCAAAATGAAGCTGACAGCCCCACCAYCTTCCACTTAATAATACTGAGCAAAGCCTTGAGATCCCAGAACACAGGGCTGCTGTAACTGAGGTACCATCTTTAATATCATTTCTGCTCAATACATGGCTAAGCTTCTAGTGAAAAGGATGGATAAAATGAAATGTTAGGGGCCAAAAATACCCACAGAATAAATCAAAGCAGCCCACAGTAGCTAGTGCCATGGTTTCAACATGGTGAGGCTTGGCCAGGATGGAGTCTACCAGGAGCTTCAATGATTTCACCCTCTAGCTTCTTGTGTGGACTTCACTGTCCAAGCTTGGATGCTARCTATGGCTTTGCTTCCTTTCGTTTCATGAGGCAAAATCAACTTGCAGTTGCTTTCCACCATGCAAATAACTGTGATGAACTAGCAGCGCAGGCAGGTAATTCATTATACTTTATTGGGCTGGACACTTTGTTTTGTCATTCCTTTCCTGATAGGAACATCGTWGAGGAAAAAATGCTGCTGCTTCTTTGAAACAGATAATGAACAAGGGTGCAAGCAAGGTGGAGAATGAAGTGAGCCCTTGGATGGTGGAACTGAATGTTGGAAGGACGGGATCACCCAGAGCACTCAAATGTGATGCCACCAACCATAGATCTCAAATCAAAGAAAGTACCTCTAGCCTCTTTTGGCAGATGAAGAAACCAAGGCAGAAAGCCCCAAATCACCAAGTAAGCCATTAGCACAGTGAAGATTCCAGAAGATGCCTAAGTCCAGGCCAGTTTTGTATGGCTGTCTCCCCAAACACCTTCTCAAGAGAGACTGAAGAAATCACAAAAAAAAGAATCCTGAATACTTCACACTCTTTTGATCAAAGATGGCATATCTCTAAAAGACCTTCCCAAGTGCCCATGCACACTGATGTCCACCCCTGWCAGAGGAGCTGTCACGTTTCCTGTGCAATATTTAAACGTTCTCCTCAGAATACTCGTCTCACTCAGCAAAAAGCCAAGAGAAAAAGAGAATTCAGGTGGAATAAAGATAGATAAATGAGTCAACCCTTGTTCACTGGGACAAAGAAGAGACCTTCAAATTTCACTTTAGGAATAGTAGATTTTAGGAAGCTAATAGATGAGATGGAGGCAAGGTGCCTTGCGGGTGGTGATGATGTGAATGTCCAAGCTGTCAACTTTCCTCCAAAGAATGAATACTCGAAACTGAACTGTAGAAGCATGCTTTAAAAATGGGGTTGAGTAGGAATACCATGACCTGAATTATAACTGAAGAGAGCCTAKCAAAAGAGACTCAAGATGGTGATGGTGAGAGGCACAGGATTAATCAGTCCTTCACAGCCATGAAACTGATAAGGCTGGATTTTCATCCCTCCTCCATGCCTTAGCACCATGCGTCTGCTCTGCAACTCCTCATTCAGAACCTAATCTCTCTCGGCTCCCCTCCAGCATCTTCTGATGCCGAATGCTCGGTCAYGTCAAATCAGAAGATGACAATGATATAACACGGGTGTCCCAGAAGGTGTAGTCCTGCAGATTAGCTTCATTAATGCTGCATAACCAGAAAAAGCATAAAACTTAGTCAAAAACAATCCTGCAGACTCACAAAAGCTTCTTCAAGTATTTAAACTAACCMTGCTGAGAAAGAAGATCATCAGTATGGAACAGAGGAACAATCTATTCCCCAGAGGCTATAAAAGCATTAATCTCTAGGAAAGCTAAAGAGGAGAGGAAAGGAGAATCGCTCTTAAGAAAAGAATCCTACCTGTAAAAGCCTGTTGCTTATTTCCCACTAGTCTTATGTGAGTTTCAGACACTGATTCCGGGCTGGGCTAACAGAAGTGCAGATACTAAGGATACTTGATTCACTGGGATTTCAGTTGTTAGCAGCATGATTTCAACATTGGCTTCGGTTCTGCTCTGCATGCGCAAAGAAAATGCGCTGCATAAATTCAAAATCAAGAGCTGTCATTTTACTCACATAGCCTAGGAATCTGCTAATACTCCCCCTTCAGTACTGAGTAATGTTTTCTAGAAGTTAGAGATACATATGCTCTAATAAGCTGAATGCAAGAGCCTAAACCCCAGAAAAAAATACTTTAAAGCTGATGGAAAAAAAATAGCAAACTAACGTGGCAGCCTTTCTGCAAGGGTAGCTCATTAAATTTAAACAGCAGTCCAGTCTGTGATTAACTTGAAAACAGCCAGGATTTCACCTAGAGTTTCCAGGCAGATAGCATAATGCATACCTCAGCTCTTTGAAAACCCAGCAAATACTGAAAATGACATTATGAGAATGATTTAAGGTATGGAACACCCACCTCAGAGTGCAGAAGAAAAGAGAACTCAGTTAAAGTTATCCAGAAATAAAGAGAAAAAAAAAAAAAAAAGACAAATCAATCACAAGCACCAAGTATCTAAACTATAAGATTTCCTAATGAGGATAATTATTTAGTGGGGGAAAAAAAGAAAAGGATTAACAAATTGCTGTGGCTGAACTCTCTAATGAGACAAAYGCGGATTAAAAGCAAAGCACTACTTGTGAATGCTTTAAAACTGAGYGGCACGACCTCTCAAAAGAGCCTTTCAAGACTGGTGCGTCCAATCACGCGGGCTTGCGCTCCACTTCCAAAGCAGAAGGTAATGGCCARCATTGCACGGACGGTCGGACTATATTTTACAGCAGTCCCTGCAGTCTTGAAATCAGGGTAAATAAATCATGTCCTTGTGATAGAGCCAGGGGAGCCTCGCTGGAGGGACGTCTTTCTCTAAAGACTCACTAACAGGGGCTGTAGGCGAAGATAACAGCAGGACGTTCAAGCCAGTTGAATGGGTAGTTAGTGCAGATAAATCTTGTCATTTCTAGACATCTCTTTGTCTAGTCTTTCTTTTGTTTTTACCTTTTACGCTCTATCACACTATTAACCTCAAGTTATGYCCATGCCCCATCTATATGAAAGACTCAGCAGACTTAGAGAAGCCTCTGTCCATACTCGCCTACCTACAAACGTGCTTGCAGCTATCTCTCAAGTACACCCATCAAGTGCAATCAGGAGCATAGTCATGTTTCCTACCTTAAAAGCAGAATTTCTATGAAAGTCACAGCCTCGATTCATAGAAGAACTTAAGATTTGTGTGGCTTCATTGAGAAACTCTGTTATAAAATAATTTTGAACTGCCTGAGATAAAAAGGAGCATATGCAATTTTGGGGAKTCTTCCATTTAACTAAGTTCATAGATTGAGAGGGAAGAAGAATATATTAGGAAGATCCTTAGGATGATCTATTTTACTCTGCTGTGGTTATGTAAGAAGAAAATGTCACAGCAAGGGGTTCTGGAAGGCTTTGGTTGTGTCTCAAGTGCCTCTGTTGCTGGGACTACACAGTGTCCGCAGCTCATCCATTCCTAGGCTGCTCTATACAAACCATCAGAAAGCTGTTTCCAGATGGGCGATATAGCAAATATCCATGTCTGCAATATAAGCCCAGAATTTCGATTTCTAACCAGACTGATCACGGAGAACAGATTTTCTTTCCCCCTTCCCTTCTTATTTACAGCAGTTTTTTCAAACACTTCCAGACAACTTGCTGTGTTTCCCTTCAGTTTTGTTCTCTACAATAAACACCCCCATTTCTTTTGTCCTCCTCCCGCCCCCCCCAGTGTTTTCTAGACCTTTCATCATTCTTCTTGCCTGGAGACTTTCCAGCTTGATTCACAGTCAGTTTTTACCCAAAAATGGACACATTGCTCCCGTTATGACTCTACCAGTGATGACTTGACTTTGCTTCTTTAACCACAACAAAACCTTGGATTCCAGATGGTTATTATTTATGTTATTGGAAGTATAACATAGTGAGCAGTCAAACACAAGAGGGATTGCCTCTGYGTGAAGCCCCCACTCTGGAGCCTTCATATTGAAAATAGACTAAAAAGAGGCAAAAATAAAGGTGGAGAAGACAAGCTCAGAAAGTTGAAGAGCACAAAGTGTTTCAGCAGAATGAGGAACTGAGTGTAACTCTTTCAAATCCCTTATCAAAGTCTTAATATCAGAACTATCTTTCAACAAACCCTGGTAACATCAGCGTGGCAGGCAAATGTCACAAKTCAATGAACTTTACACTACGCAAAGTCACTTACTGCTGAAAAAGAAAAATATATTGAAAGCAAGAACTCCTCAAAAAGCAGTAGAAAAGCTGTGAGAATACAGCCCCTCCTTCGTGCCACTCAGCTCTCTAATTGTCACCACAGATTCCTATGTCTCCCTGCTATACACATGCACTTTGAAAGGGCAAAGTGGAAATGCAGATTTACCCTGAAAAGACAACAGCAGTTAATAAACAAAGCTCCCCACGCAGAAAACTAGTTTTTTCCCCATTTCATTTCCTTGCTCTTTCTGTAAGCACAGTAAGTTGCACACACACACATGTGAACCTTCARCTCCTATTGTAAATAAGGACCAAAGTGCTTGTACATGTCAAGAAGTTTAAACTAATATAGAAGAAATAGAGGCAACCAGGGAAATAATTCTATGCAGGAGGTGTYTCTCACCCAGCCCACCATGGTCTTCTCTTTTTTCCAGGACATTGCATGCACCAACAGATTGCAGGTCTCTCCATCACCCCTAAACACGGCCACCTCTGACCATCAATATCCTTTGGGATGAGCAGAACTGAATGCAGCTGCTCTTGAAAACACTATTTTCTACCCTGGCCTCTCTCTGGGATCCATCAGCAGTGATGCGAGTGGTGCTGGTCTCTAGGTATTTGCCTGCAAAGCTGTGTGAGATCTCTCCTGTCTTCCTAGAACCAGGCAATCTGAGTGCCTTGTTCAAACACTTGCATCCACTGAGCAACTAGTATCGAGTGATGCTTCCACAGTTGCACTGCTTGCTCCTCGCACCAACACTTTTGTTACTAACTACATCAGCAGTCTGACACTGCCTGCTCCTCACTGGCCTCTAGCGTGTCTGTCCCTCCTAAACAAAGCCAGATGCTTCAGCCTTCCTAGATCATTTTCAATCCATGACATGTCTCCACTTTAAAACCTGTGACAGCTCGACGTGGCAGTGCTACCTGGTCTGGTAGCTACAGCAGTCCATGCAAGGCACTTCAGCAATTCCCAGCCTATCCCAGGATTTTGTTTGGGTCTTAGTTCAGGATGCAACTGGAAACAAAACTGGAAACAAAACTGGAAACAAAACTGGAAACAAAACATCACCTTCCAAGCCATCCAAACTTACTTTCTCTTCCTTTAATGCCAATGAATCCAGCCAAGGATATGAAGGATGATAAACTTTGTGGCCTCAAGAAGCTTTGGTGCATGCACACATGAGTCAGTACAGAGAGATCTGAAAGAGCTAAGATGGCCCTCTCAGCCCACACTGCCATCAAAGCTTCTAGTTTTCATAGTTTCTTTTTCTTTAGAACTTCAATAAAACTTTCCTTAGGGGATACTAACCCTCAAACACAAGCCATCTTAGAGCAATTAAGGCCCAGCATACTAAAAAAAAAAAATCCAGCTTCCTTTCCTTAAAAAGTTTCATCCCAGGGATTTCTTGGCCCCATTACAAACTCCTGGAAGCCACACTTTTCCAGTAGACGGCGTTCACCACAGTAACAACTCAAACATGGACACACAGCAAACRTATTCCAAGAACTCTCTGAAAACATTAACTCACAAAACGCAGCCAAATTTGTAAGTCTGCCATCCAAGACAAACGAAGAGGAGCATGCTATTCCCTAAACACAGACATATCTCTAGACACAAAGACGCTTATCAAGGGATTCTCGTTCTTTCTATTGAAAAATGAGTTTCTCCCACCTTCGGGGAATTAAAAGAAACCCTGTTTCATCRCTGTCACTGATAAAAGACTGACTCACCCAAAGAATTTCGTGYAGACAGTTGTAATATAAGGCATGGYTGCTTTTTCTTCTCTGGCAYTGTTAATCACTGAAAATAAAATTGTTAATGAAACGGCACTTCAGTTGTGCACAATAATGTTAGAACGACTTCCCGGTGCAGTGAATGAATGATTTAATCTCCCTCGCAGGATACCTGTGAACTGGGGCAAGCTTCCCCGCGCTGAGGACAACACTTATCAAAAGCAGAGTTTTGAGTGAACAACGGCGCTGCAAGGTGGATGATTGCATTTATGTGTTTTTTGCACCATTCCCAAGTATCCATGCTTCCATCCGGATGTCAATTGGGATGCTTTTATCTTTTTTTTTTTTTTTCCCCCACTCTAAATGCTGATCTATATTTACCAAAAGACAACTCCATAATATTGGGTAACGGACTTTGTTTCAATAGGTCCAAGCACATGCTCCACAAGTCCCAAGAAGAGCAACCAATTAATGCAAAAATCTTTGAGGTTTTCTACCTTGGAAACCTTAATAAAATCCCACCATCCTCCTTCAATTTATGCTTCTGGAAAGAACCCTGCCCTCATGCCTCTTGTGACCTGTGCCTTCTAGCTGCCAGATAACCTTCTCCTCCTGGCAGCAGTTCTAATCATGSGGTTGATCCTCCTCTTATCACGTGCACGAGCTGCCCTATTTGGACGCAGTGCTGTAGAACAGGTCAGAGTTCTTTYGGGAGGGTTGATCAGGTGGCCAAAAGGCAGCAGTCCAAGCCAGCCGTAATTTCCCAATCAAAACGATTGAGTAAAACCTGACCTCAGTTCAACAATGAACTAAAAGCCAACTGGAAGAGGAAAAAAACACCCAAAACCAATCACGCAGACCCAGCAATATTTACTAAATGGAAGAAAAAGAAAGATGAAAAAAATAGTGTAATGAGAGTTAGAAACCTGAAATGGGAACCTCAGGAAATCAGCAGAGAGCTACAGCTGGTAGCCATAAAAGATTAATGAGAAGTTATTATTTTCAGGGATTTTTTTTAAAAAGCATTGCAACAAACAAAAATCCTGCGGATGCTACAGCCCAGTAGAGGAAAGTGCAATGTGCAATTCTGTTCTGTATTTGGAAAGCAGCAAGGCAATGTGCTGGTATCTGATGATGATGAAGAAGCTTTTTCCAGTCCATTAGTAACAAAGACGGATGTTAAACAACATCTACAAGGGATAAACATTTAAAATAAGCAGGCCTGGATAACTTGCACCTAAGAGCACTTACAATATCTGGCTGAGAAGGCCTGTTTGAATGGAGCCAGATGCAAAACCCACACTCCAGCAAGAAGGAGTTCAGCACAGATCTCCAGCATGGAAGCCTGAATTCTTGAAAGCAGTAACTGCAAKAGGATTTAGGGATTAGCAAAGGTAAATAATTCAGCATGAACACCCAGGATGTGCTACTGAAAAAGAAAAAAAAAAAGGCTGACACGATTATTTGCTCTATGAAGTGAACAGTAATGATGAATAGAGAGGTAGTTTTCCTTTTCTATATGGTGTTGCAAAGACCTGGACCATAAAACCAATATCAGACCATGAAAGCAATTCTAAACTGGTCGGATAAAATGTCTCAGAGTGACTGACTCAAGTGCCATCAGCTTGGTTTTGGCAATGGGATCATTATGGGAAAACAGGACSCAATCACAATTTGTAAGGGCCTATTTCTTTTTTTCCCTAAATTTATGGGCTCAATTCAATTGTCTGATCGTAGTTACAGCATTTCAGACAATCCCAAGATCTATGATATCTGCAGGGAAAAGGCAGATAGGGCAAGGGACTTATAGCAGTCCTGTTGCTTTTAGAGCAGCATCTGGATGCCCTGAATGTCTGCAGAGATACTCTACCATAAGGCAATTCAGTCTAGCACAGAAAGGCACAATGAAAGGAACCCATGCAAATTCCTGACTCTCTCCAGGACATCTGGTTTAACAGCAAGYGTGAAAATTCACTGGGGAACTGACCCAGTGGATGTACTGAATTATCCTTTTCAGCTCCCTAGAAGACAGGCTGACAGGCCAGGAGTCMACAAAGTGTTAGCTATGCTTCTATCAGAGACAGGCTCTTGGATTCAATTTACTGGAAGTAACTTGGTGCAAATTAGTKGCTTTCAATGTACTAGCCAAATAAAATAATCTACCATTCCCATCGGGGATTACGCTAATCTTAATATAACAACAATTGCACAGCCTTCCTGCATTTCTGATATCAGATCTTGGCCTAGGCACTGAGATGCTACATTACAATTGGGTTTTCTCAAGCAGCTGCCAGCATGCCATCATGAGGATCTCATTCACTTGTGCTGCCGCATATTTGGACACCAATACAGGCAGATAAGGGAGTTTCTGCTTCAATAATTCTCTGAACTTCAAGAGGAGGAAATGATGCACAGAAATGCTTATAAACTCCACTTTAAGGTCACTTGTGTTTGATTAATGATTTTTGCTTAAAAAAAAAAAAAAAAGTCAGGTGTATAGTATCAGCACAAACRCAGTAGAGACTTCAAGCTTTACATATGCAGGTCATGATACAAGAGGAGACACAGCAAGACCYGGAGCCGCAGAGTGCTGCCAATCCCCAGGTTTCACCAGGAGTCTTGTGGTGCTTGCCCTTTGCCCCATCACAGTGAGTGCATCCTGACCAACACACTAACAGCAGCAGCATGTCTCTTCTTGCCTCGATTGCAGAGAAAAGAAAGATCCCAAAATTTTGCAATCCAGGAGACAAACAGTTACGAGAAATTCAACTCCTATTACTTTTTTTGGTAACTGAATCATGATTTCTGTTGCCGTTTTTGCTTCTTTAACTCTCGTGGTTGACACAGGAGTTGACGCAAGCTGACTAGCAGCTATTGGTATTTCACCAGTGCAGACTGGTGACGCTGTACCAGTCTTTGTGCACACACAAACACACATGGACATATACAAAGACACCCGCAGTAGAATTCCTTTGCCTGAAGTTTGTTATCCAGTGCCATTGGAAACACTCCAGTACTGCTGGGACAGCACAAGGAATGGCTGGCATAGAAGACCTGTGTCCTCCCAAGGGTATCTCCAGCAAAACTGTGAGGTCGACTACATCCAAYGGTGGGGGAAGCCAGATCAAGCCCTAAAACTTGAGTGTCCATAATGAAATGATTAGATGTCTTAGTCTACAAGCTGAATCCTATACTGGGGACATTCTTACAAGACAAAGAAAGGGTCTGCACCTGGTTCTTAATAAAGCCTAAGGGATGTTGGCCACCTAGCTGCCCATTCCATCAGATATATTTTCTTCTATTCCTGCTCAGCGAAGGAGGAAGGAGCTGTCTTATAGTTCCCAGGAAGAAGTGACAGCATTCTCCATTCTCTTTGGTTTTTTGTGGTCTTCAAAGCAGAAGAATCCACGTTGTTAGTTCAGGGTTTGCAGGATCTACAGCCCAGGCTTTTAGTACTCAGATCGGGAAACAGTGAACTTGGCTGCATCTGCTGATGATGAGCTACTTGGATGCACTTCACCTAAGGAAAATAAATGGACTGTGCATTCCCTGGGACTGCAGATGTGCTCTGGGACAGCATTTCAACCTACTTTCCAGCTGGGGTGCCCATCCRTGTAAATGAAGGTTGCTTTGTTTCRCTCTTTGTCRGCATAACCTGMGTGTTAAGATGGGAACACGCGTCCAGAACACATCTGCAGCGCTGGGATTTCACAATTCAATTGCTTTACTTTTTACATTAGGAATGTAACCTCTTCCCCCCGGCTCAGCTCTGGTGGTCAGAGCCAAAATGCATCTCAGCAGCAGAAGGTTCTACTGCCAACGTAGAGGTTCCTCCATCTAGGAAAAYATTCCCAAAGTAATTGAGGCAACCAGTGCCACGTATGAGACGGACAGGATGCCTTAAGGACCTTTTCCTACCTCCATAGCCTACCACCTAGAAAAGGAGGAAATTGTGTTGGGTGTTSAGAGCCTTTTAGCCATGCACTCCCTATGATAATTGCATTGTTTTCCTTTTAATGAAGGGGAAACAATTATTAYTGAACTGAAAATACCTTTGTGGGTGAATTAATGAAATAAAAAAACAATCYGTGAGACATTTGGGAGTTCTGTGTAATGTTGCTAATGATGACTCTGCTGCATTTCTGCTTCTGCTCCTCTTTTCCCTTGAAAGATGTACTGGCTTTGGATAAAGATACGTCATTCATACCATTCATACCCCTGGTAGCAGATAAAAGCTGCTATCAGACTTCTGTTACTAGAGCAATATGATAGTATCACCTCACGTAACAGTCTAATAGTGTAGCCAGATAAAAYTGAGCAATGCAAGTGAGCAGAATAACTTCACTACTCGTTTTGTGGTGTACTAAACATCTCTCAGACTCAGCCTCACACCAGGGGCAGACTTTATAAAATTAAATGCATTATAGGAAAAAAGATAAAAAAATACAAAAAAATAGTTCAGTGCTTTCCTTGCATCACTGTACTACCTCAAAATAGACAGCTCTTCTCTAAAAAAACCCACATTTTTTAAAAGGAGATGAAGGTCAATSACAGCTCCCCATGTGCAGGGACCCTCCAGGATGGCACAATGAATACATGCAAATTTCTGCATCGTTTCACCAGATTGCAGTGGCAGGTGTCAGTCCTTAATGACTTCTCAGCTTGAACAGCCAGTTTTTATTGCAAAGCTGAGCAGAAAAGCTTTTCAGCTCAAGTCTGGAAAGAGGTTTTGATTCACGCTTCTAGAGTCTTAACGAATCACCTCAACTATTTCCAACTTCTTTGTCCAAAAACACAAAAAGTGAGATTATTTCCCTCTCTTTTCCATCCTTGAGGCTCCTGTTGAATATCAAAACTTATACAACAAAATAGATTCTCTCTTTTTCTTTGTTTGCATCAGCATTCCTTCCAGAGGCTGGAATGATAGGTAAGTAGCACCCTCACAACCCACTGGGAATCCTGTCTGTATGCACTTGCACTTAACATAGGCTTCTTCACCCAGCTTGTGTATCTCCAGAGGGTTCTTATGTACAACCAAGACGATCTGTCTACTCTGCAGAAAACATGAAGAGTGAAAGCTGTTAAAAAAAAATCTCACACTTCCTTCAAAGAATAGGAAAATGACCCTGACTTGGGATTCAAATCACAGTAGATTAAAATTYGTATAGGACTTACAGGACCTATATAAAGAGAACTACATAAAGCCAGCTCCCTTTGGCCAAAGGTGATGGAGTTCGCTCTTGTTTTCACTTCCAAGGGAAACACATAATCTCCACATATTTAATTTCAACTCTTTGGATGTGTTCTTATTTACTACATAGAGGGCTGAAAGGTTTCACACTGTCTCAAAAGGGCCCTCAGGCCAAAGGCTGAAACCATTCATCCAACTCATTTTTAGCAAATATGCCACCACATTGCAACCCCACGGTCGAGGACCTCGTTTTTCACGTATGCTGTCACCCTGACTTGTTGACAGAGTCCAGCAATTTTGCTCAAGGACTCTTCTGAAGGTGCCAAAAGAGGTGCTGCTCACAGAGCATAACGTGGGCAAGTTCGGRTCATGTGAACTACGCTACCTACCCACCCCATGATGTTCCCCAAGGAACCATGCATCCCGGGTCCCAGCCTTCATGCCACAGGGAACACTCCTGTTGTTCGGGCATGGGGATTCAGCCTTCCAGCGCTGCCCCCGTAACAATTTCCACGAGCACCAAATTCACAGTCAGATCCTCGGATGGYGCAGAACAGCAACGTTAACAGCGAGGCTAAGCTGATTTACTGGGCATGAGGATGGTAACTGCAGAGAAGGATTTTCCACAGCACAAGTATTTGTGAAATTCCTAGGACTGAATGAATGTGTTACTGAACGTCTGCATGCATTTTATCCTTCTGTTTCCACTGCCAGTCCCTGCTATGGAAAGGGACATTGAAGCAGATGATAAAATTGAGGTCTTGAATCCATGTTATCTGTAATGATCCTGTGGGACTTTTTATTGGAATAGAGATGTCCATGGAAATCAGAAGTATTTTCCTCACTAGCAGAAAGGAGATTGGATACTACTTCATTTGGAGAAGTTTTTTTTTTTTTTTTCCTGCAGCAAGAGCATTGCAACCACCAGGTGCTGGGTCTCGGAGGCTAAACCAACCATCTCCCAAACTAAAGAGTCTCCTGACAACAGACACGTTGTCCAAATGTCTCCCACATTATGAATAAAAAGAAGTTTTATCCTTCTCACTCCTAACCCTCAGAAGTGCCAGTTTTAGCCACAACATTACTGCCAACCTTTGACAAGGACATCACAATATGGGGCATATTTTAACAGTCTGTAGAAGATACCAAAATCCTGATTAAGTGCTCAAATAACTCTAAAATCTGGACCTAGTCCTACTTTCCAAGTATGGAAATTCTCTTTCTCAATTAAATCTTGTTCCGTTGGAGCAACCAAACTAAGACTGTGCATGCTTCAGTTTTGACCGCATGGCCTTCAAAACTGAAATGATTCCATTAATAGCATCCAGACTGGGATCTTAAGTACACGTCATTATCCCTTCTCTGTATTTCTCAGTATTTCAGCCTGCAAATTAGGAAAGTGATATTTCCCTCTCTCCTAGAAATGGCTGTGACATCACTTAAAGGCGAGACTTTAACACATTCTGGCCACTTTCTGGCCTGAAAAAATATTGTTTTTTAATCTTTCCTCTGTCAAGGAAAATGATGCRGTACTTGTAAAGTTTTTAAATTTATTGATGGGAAGACAGAAAAGAAAAAAGTACTCCATTTTCAGCTCCTCTCCAATCAATCAAGAAATTAAAACTAACTGTCTGAAGATAAATCACTCCCCCACCTACAGCAACTTTACAAACAAAAAAATCCTTCCCCCAAACTTCCCTTATATAGAAGACTAGCTTTTAGTAAAGAATAGACATCTGGAAGAGAAAAGGTCAGCAAGGTCCASTGTGTAGTGATCAATYWWTWTWTTTTTTAATAGATCTTGACTTCAAGATTCATTAAATCTCATTTCACAGGAATTACAGGTCTCACACCCAAAGSCCCGTTGCAGCCACTTTGTGACCAAACTGTGCAGAAGTAAATCTGTTTCTCCAGTAAAGGCCTCAGAATCAGTGCCTGATGCCAATTTTGGATGCCCCTCCCCTTCACCGACCCTGTGCCTGCCCGCCCATGGTAAGCAGCTCCACAGTTCAGTCCCAGCACAAGCCGTGTTGGAAAAGGTTGACCACATTCTTCTCCAGAGAGAAGAATTCTCCCTTTTCTAAGCTCACAACCGCTATTTTAGCATGACCTAAAGCACAGGTCWTCCTAAAATGACCTGTGGCCTGATATTTACCATGACCAGACACCTAGGAGAGACCCCCTATTGCTGGCTGGAAGAAATAAAAAGGTTGTGTCTCCCTTTCCCCAAGTAAAAGTACTCAAGAAACAGCATTCATGTGGTCGGGGAGTTTGGTCAGTTGTATTCATCCTGTCAACCCAATTCACTGGTTGACCATTCGAGCATCTAGCCAAGGTCATCACTCTGATGAAAACCTTTTTCTAACTCTATTCCTATACAAATCTCTTCTTCCCTACCCCCAAAACAACCTGAATTGTGACACTGTTTACTAGCACAGGAAGGACASAGTCTGCAGTGGACGAATCCTTGAAAGCAAGGGGCAACAGTAGCAGAGGACAGTGACACRGAGAGCAAAGCCCTCCAGATTGCTTCAACCTTCCAGCAGCAGATACGTGTCCTGCAACAAACCTGTAAGCATACACAGCAATAGGCACCTTCAAAAATGAGAACTAGGGAAACTGTACYAAGAAAGGCTTCATTACTGCAACATTTCCAACCTTGCTAGATGCARGTTGGAGGGATTATATTAAACCCTAGAGAGATCCTGCCCAGATCCAGACATACTTGCAGCTTCCAGAAGCCACGTGTCTCCACGACCTACTCTCACCAATTTCGAAGTTGAAAATACTCCATGCCATCTCCAAGTCTGTCCATCTTCCCACTCCTGTATTCAAGTAATTCTGAGGACTGCTAACGCCCCAAGATGTGCTCTCTGCAACACTTCTCCTGCCCAATTCCATGATAGATCTGTACTGCAAGGACGTCTCCCTTCATGAAAGGTGTCCACGGCGTTTAGTTCCTTGAGCTGGAGCACCAGCATTACACCGTGAATAGCTTGTGAGCACTCCGTTTGGATATACTAGCCCATTCATACCCCAGATTTGGAGAACACAATTCATCTTTACAACCTTTGCAAGCTTTCAACCCAGAAAGCAATTGACTCAAGCACCCAGTTGCAAGAGCACCCTTAGCAAAGAGCCCATTTACAGAGCCTGAGGTCGAATTAAGAGCTTCATSCTATGCCTGAGCCGTGGCTCCTTCTCCCTCCGTGCAGCTGAAATGATTGCTCCATTTCCTTCTACTCCTGCTTACTCTGGTGGACCTTGTTCCTTGCCTGTATCTCTCCCCARGCTACTTTGCAAGGGAAACAAGCATTTATTTTTAGTTGTGCTGTACCCTGGCTATCTGGGCTCTCCTCCCAGGGCTGCAATGCATATTTAATATTTGTTTCTAAAMCTGACAGCGAAGGAACCTTAGCAGTGAACCAGCAAGGAAGAAATAATTCCACAGTAGCGAGGCACCAACCTGCCAGGTATTTTAACATCTCTTCTRGAAGAGAGAGGAATGACTCTTCAGKAGTCCTGAACTGGGCAAGAGAGCAAGTCTCATCAAAAAYATGGTTAATAATTAATTATTACTAATTGCGCAATAACAAATTCTGTCAGATAACCAAGAGAGAGGTACAGGAGGAGAAAATAATTATTAGGCAATATGTGTGTACATGACTGGGAAAAGGCACTGCAGGAGAGAGGACTGAGCCCCCAGGTCCCTCAGAGTTGCCAGCACACGCTGTCCCTAGCAGTGCTAAAGCTCTAGGATGTTTCTGGACAGCAGCGATCCAGCTGGGATCAGCAGACCCTGGGATGATCTGGCACAAAAGGCTCCTCAGCAGCGTGCAGTGTAGCAGCACACAGATTTTCATGCTGGCCCTGGAGCAGAAAGCAGGCCAAAAACATTTATGGAGCGGCATTTGGGGCGGTTTGAGCAGCTTTTGCTAAGGCAGAGCAACCCCCATGTTTTGCTGGAGATCCTGATGCTCTGCTGTGTCCAGGACCCCATGACGGCAGGGCATGATCAAGCTCTAGGAGAGGTACCACCCACTCGAGGTGGACCACAAGACAATACTGAGGTTCAGGGCAGGTGGACCCAAAGCAACGAGCTCTATCCACTAATTTCCYTTCTATCTACAACAAAACCAGGGCTCAACCTAGGCAGTTTAACCAGCAAATCTGGTTCTACATAGAGCCTTCCAAAAGAATATGGCAAAAAGAAAAGGATAATAACTTTAAGAAGCTGAGAAGTTAAGAAGTGACAGGTGCCTTGTGATAGCACAGAGACCTCTCGTAGCCACTATCTGCCATAAGGATAGCAATTTATATTAAATTTTTATTAACCTCACTATAAAGCTTGGGGGGAGGGGAGGGGAAGGAAGCTTTTGAAGCTTGTCTTTAATTTTGAAACCAAATTAAGAAACTTTATAGATATAATAAAAGTTTGAAATAACTGTCCTGATTGCGGTCAGGTTAGTTAATTAAAGAGGAAAGGGTAATCAACCCCCATGCAGCAAACGAACCTCTCAGCCAGGGAGAGATGCTCAGACTGCCAGACCTTGTGGGGCTGCAAAGGTGGGGGAGAATCATCACCCGTGTGACAGCACAAGCAAATGGCAAGACACAGAGAAAGCCACAGCGGGTGGTAAAAGCAACAGCCCTGCAGAGTCCAAGGGTTTTAACATCGGCACATCCGTGAAAGGTGATTTGCAGCTTCTGGAGGTATTTCGTAGGTCTCCGATGCAGTAGGGTTGAAGGACCATTGCTGCTAGCGATGGCTTTGCAAAATAAATAAATAAATGAAATAAATATAGAAATTGCTCCGGGCAGCACCCTTTTCTCTCAAACCCTACCTCTGCCACGCACACCCAGGCTAAACCCAGGGCAATTGCTCCTTAACTYTATTTCTCCTTCAGACCTCAGGAAGGCTCTCCGTGCCTGCAGGCCTATCTACTTMGTTTTTTATTTTGTTTTTCCCCCCTTGACAAATCTTGCCTCATCTGTGTTGCATGCAAACAGCCCACAGATAAGCTGCTGCCACTGTGTTTGCCGAAACACGTCCGACCTCCCTGGTACAGGGAGGAGAGGGCCRGGCAAGGAGGCACAAAGGTTAATTTTGCCCAAAGGGGAGCAGCGCGAGAGGTGGCATGGAGGGAGGACAGGACAGCACGAAAAGCTCCCCGGGTGGAGCCCTTCTCATGTATCAGTATCTGAAGGAAAGAAAAGAAAAGAAAGAAAAAATTAAAAAAAAAGGGGTGGGGAACTGTACAACAAGTGACAGAGAATAAGGAAAAGAAGCATTAAAAACAAAACAAAACAAAACTGAAATCACCAAGCAGTGGCATTACGGCATGTGGCACAGCTCTGTGGACATGTTTAATGTCACACCCTCCAAAAAATGCAAGCAGCTCGGCAGCCCGTGCTGGAGCACATCGGAAAATCTTCACGCAGTGTTTCTGGCCTTCCTTCAGTGCCCGGTAAAGCTGGGACGTGTCCCGTCAGCAGCGTCATCCCACCCTTGGTTACTCCAAGCAGCAGGGACGCTGCTTCCGTCGTGAGAGGAGGGGAGAATAATTGGCATTGAGAACTGGGGTGAAAATGAGAAAGAAGCAGGAAGATGGATGCAAACACGGCAGGCGAGCCTATGAATGCGGTAAGGGCAAGGAGACTGTAATAAAAACATAAAAATCACTGCATCCACCTATATAATGAGTCTGATTTGGCAATGGCAGGATAAGGGTGGTAGAGGCACAGTCTCCATCAGGCTTTGGATTCTGGCTGCGTCTGCAAGCGGACTCAGTGTTGAACAAGCTTTGCCTTCTGCTCTAACTGAACAACCTCTTATTGATTTTGGGGGAGGAAAAAGG
>PTEX01000185.1:435854-471867 GCA_003342815.1 Eudromia elegans
TCTTTCTTCCTCTTTTTCTCCCTTTTCTCCTTCCTTTCTTCTTTCCCCCTTTTCCTCTTCCCCCTTCCTTTTCTCTTCCCCTTTCCTTTCTCCTTTCCCCCTTTTCCTCTCTCTCCCCTTCCTTTTCTCCCTTCCTTTCTCCTTTTCCCTCCTTCCGTTTTACTCTTTCTTTTCCCCTTTATTCTTCATTCCTTCCTTCRTCATTGTTTTATTCCTTTGTTCTCTGGCCATTTTTCCCCCTCTTTTATTTCTCAACCTCTCACTCTTTTCTGTTTCCCTCTTTCCTCCGGCTTTCTTTCCTTCTCTTTTCTCCACCCTCACCCTTTCCTTTCCCCCTTTTTTCCTTCTGTCTTTCCCCCGTATCCCTTTTTTTCTTTCCCCCTTATTTCAGTCCCTTTCTCCTTCTTTCCCATCCCATTCTTTTTCCTTTCTTATCCTTATGATCCCCTTTCATCCTTTTTTCTCCTTCTTTCTTTTTCTTTTTTTTTGCCCCTTTTTTAAATTTTCCTATTTTTTTTGTACATTTCCCCTTTTCTTCTGCCTCTTTTTCCATTTTCCCCTTTCCCCTTTCCCCCTTCTGAAATTTCATTTGCTCTATTCCTTGTTTTCTCCTTCTTTTCTTTAATTCTTCCATTTCTTCTTTTCCCCCTTTAAGCCTCTTTTCAGTTTTCCTTTCCCTTCCCAACTCATTACAACAGGATGGAGGGAAACTGAGACAGCAACGTTGATTTTTGGCTTTGTAGCCACCAAGCAGTGCAATCCATGGGGGTTTCCTCCTGCTCCTGCAGCTGCAGGAGCCCCCAGGGAAGGGGCTGGGCAGGGGTCACGCTCAGAGAGGCCACAGGAGATGCTCCAGGCAGGACTGAGTGAGGCTGGAAAGAGGATCAGAAAGGTTGGTTGGAGAAGTGGGGAATTTGGCTTTCTCTGAAATAGSCATTTGCTATTGGAGTTGTGGGGACCACCAAAGCTGGCAAATCCTGGTCTGATTCAGTGAATCCTTCTGGAGTCTCTACAGGGAGGGGAAAAAAATAAAAGAGGCAGGAAAAAAGCACCAAGGTCTGTGCTGGTGACATAACATTTTTGGGTTTCTCATTTCAAAGGAACAGCYCAAGGCCAAATGTACCTGCACACTTTATGCAAATGTAGAAATCCCTCCTGTTTCCAGCACAGCGTTCAATGTTTCATTTTGTATCAAGGGAAAAMGACTTGAAAGAAACCGCGGGGAGAMGCTGGCGTTAGTACAAACCCCAAACGGGTCCCATACATAACAGTAACGACAAGGAAAGGGATGTCCTCCTCGTTTCCTCCATGAATTTGTGAGATTTCCAAGCTCAGACGCATGGACAGCTTGTCATCTTACAAGCAGAAAGGCTAAAAGAAGAAATCCTGCTTTCCCCATCTGTGGGAGAGAGAATTCCCTAATTCTAGCTGTGGAAACCTCCTGGCACCCCTTGGTTTTTAGGGGAAGGATTTAATGGGTTAAAAGCCCCCAGCCTCTAGTCAAGCCCTTCCAGTCTCTTGCTCACAGACACGAGCTATTAAAACATATCTGAAGGATTTTTTTTTGTGCTTTTTCTTTTTTATTTTATCTTTTCATTTGACATGAAATATTCCAGTCTCATCTCTTCTTTCTTATAGTAGGCCTCATGGAGGCTTATAATTGCTAGTATATAAAAAAAAAAAAAAAAGGATAAGAAAAAAAAANAAAAAAAAAAAAAAAAAAAGGATAAGAAAAAAAAAGAAAAAAAGGAGACAAGTTGTTAATTACATCAATTACTTGTACAGCGATGTGAACATTGCAACACAGCTATATAAAGCTCAGTGCAGATCATAAAATGACAGGAGAATGGTCTTTTAGCTGGTCACTGCATCTCACAGCTAATAATAGCCCCTTTATGGCTGCTTATTTCATTTATTCATGCGGCCTCGGTGCTTTCAAGTTGCCCGTTAAAGACATATTTCCCCATGGGGGCACACGGGAAGGCCCTGGCAGATGTTGCTCTTTAWCTGCTTTGCAGAGGGTAAATCTGAGCAATGTTGTGTCTCACGGCAGGGATTTTGCAGGAACGGTACATTTTGCCCCACAAATTGAACCAGGTGGAGGTCCCTCGAACTCCAGCATCTCMAGAGGTGCTGAGTTAACCCTATGTGGCAGGGAGCAGCCTGGATTTTGTATCAGTGGCCTCTTCAAACTGCTGGTGCACCATGGGTTTTGCGGTGACAGTCACCAATTATATCTTTATCCTTCTTCTTGGGTGAAGTGAGGATGGGAACATTCCAAAGTATTAAGCTGCCTTTCTGATCATCTCTCATATCACTATATTATCTATCTATCTGACCCAGATTATCCATTGTAATTCCAATTTCTGTTCCTCAAGAGATGATTTTGAGCCCCTTTATGTTTATGCCAGATTGGTTATTTTGGGGAAATCTTGCTCATTTTCTTCACTTTCCATTAAACCATGCTAAAGTTCCGCTTCCAGCTTATTGCTCTGCAAGAAAACTGGTACTAGCCCCTCTGTGTTTCCATCCAAAATATATTTCTACAAGACCCTTTATGAGGCTTCAAGAATATAAGGTGAGATTGGGAGGGTAGTATCCGCCTGTTGTTTAAGGGGCTSTGAGCAAGTGGATGGATGTAGGAGACTGGAAGGCGTTTTTCACAGCTCATCCATGAACAATTGAAGAAACTCTTGATCTAATCCCTGTTCGGATCAATAGCAGCCCAGTTATCTCAATGGCCACTGCCTCAGCCTAGTGACTGCTGCCACTGCCTCACCTTATATCTGTTACTTAACCCTCTTTCCTCCTTAATACAGGTCTGAGACAAGCTGGGATGTTAAACGTGGTCAACATCTAAGCTCAGGCATCGATCTGGGCATGGCCTGGGAGGATATCTTAACAAGAAATGAGGTACCAAGCTAGGGCTGCTGTCTAACAGATCATCTTGGGGGGGCACACTAATATCAGAGGCCTTTGGGTGAATAAAAACAACTGAGGGTTCCTCCTCTCRCCCCCAGCAATCAGCAGAACGAAGACTGTTAGCAGCTCTGCCTGGAAGGGCAGGACTTGGGAGCTGACTCATGCGGCCCTTCTCTGAAGGCTGGATTTGCAGTTCTGCRCCCCTGGGGTTATATTCTCCCCTTAGCTCTCTCCATACCCAACGCGGTGCATCTATTCTGCTTTCCGCTTTGCGAGTTTATTTGAATAAGTAATAGCATCSCATTCCACAAACTAGCTGTGAAATGTATTTCCATGTATTATTTGCATTGGGATTACAGACAGGAAAACATTCGCTCTGATGTTTTGCACATAGAGCAGTGATATCCATCTACAAGACTTCATTATTTGTGAAGTGTGGCATAAACAATTGCTCGTTTAAGTCTCCAGAGTTATCCATCACCAGGGGAAGGATTTCAGGCTTGGTGGATATCAAGYGGTTCTGTACTTCAGTCCTCCCCATGGGCTTCTCTTTGTAGCTCTCCTCTGATTTAGCATCTTCTTACATCGGATCAAAAACTAGTCCAGAGAGCAGCACTTGCAATCAAGGAAGGGAATTACTTCACTCTCTAATTTATCAACAAAGTTTGGCAGTGATATATTGAAATTTGATGACTTATTTA
Source organism: Eudromia elegans (assembly GCA_003342815.1). Taxonomy (NCBI): domain Eukaryota; kingdom Metazoa; phylum Chordata; class Aves; order Tinamiformes; family Tinamidae; genus Eudromia; species Eudromia elegans. The sequence continues at coordinate 439,478 of PTEX01000185.1, forward strand.
AATTTCAGCACTTGAGAGAGCAGCTATTGGGTACAAAATAACTGGTTAGTAAAAACAAAAAAGTTAAAGCCTGAGTCAATGACTGTTACTTGAAAGGAGGAAATTCAAATGAAAAATGAGAACTTCCATACCCCTAGAAAAAAAGAATAAAAGGAATGATTAATTAAAAAAGAAAACAATTAACAGTTGTAGCAAACTCCATATGGGAGYTTAGATTTCTCCATTTCTTCATGCCTTTGCATGAAGACTGGATACCTTTTGAGAATGATGGGTTCAAGACAGGGCCACAACGACCTTAGAGGCACATGAGTTTTATCAGTCCCTTCTAGGCTTAACTCATGAATCTAGTTTATCTAACTATGGATCTTTAGAATTCAAATATCTCCACCTGAAAACCTCAAGGGCCTGATTTATCTAATCTGTTTTGTATATCTACTTAGGATGAAACRACTTGTGCCCTGGACTCTATTGACTACATTGACTATACTTCCGTTTACTTTGAGGGTTTCCAAGTGATGAGTGTGRCTATCTGTCTATGAACAGCTTACTTTTCACCAGCTGAAACTAGTCTATATCCACAAAATCTCCATGWTGAATAGTTTTCTTGGCATCTTGAACAACTGATGTGGTATCATCCAAAGTAATGAATGCTTCCAACCTGTAACCAAATCTGAAGTGTTTGTCCTCAACATTCATAATTCCGATCGCTTTGTAGCCAAAATCAGCTAAAAGAGCTAAGTATCCAGGCCAAGGCATTTCAGTGAAAAATGTTTCTTGTTATTATGGGAGTTATTATGTTACGGCGAGAAAGCTTTCAAAAGCAAAGAAAATAAGCAAGCTGCTAAAACTGAAATGAGCTGCTTTTGTATACAGTTGTCAGCTTTATGAACAATCCATAAAATAGATATTGTGAGCCCATTTTATAGCTTACATTTAACTATCAAARCCAGAGAAGGTAAAACAGCTGAAACATCAACCAGTTGTTTCAGTGATTTAGTGATGAGGTTGAACATACAATTTATATTTGATTTGAGGTTGCCACAAGAGCAATTGTACAAGACAAAAATAACAGGAAGGGCCAGGTTTTCAGCTGGTGCATATCAGTGTCACATCACAGGAACGGAATTTCTTTGTACTACTTGGTTTTATTTATAGACCTCTGCATATGGATCACACTCAAGCAATATTGCACAATGCAATTACTAGTGATTAATTATTATTAACTTCATATTAGTGCCTGCAGCTTCCAGTTGTGGGAGGGGTTCACACCATGCTGTACTGACACTGAGGAAGAAGGTTCTGCTCTGTCAGTCTTATCCCATCCAGTAAAAAATAAGATACAAAAAGCGAATTTGGACAATTACATACACGATAAGGCGATATAGTTAGTGAGGTAGGTCATAGGCTAGAACACTGTCCTGGATCATTCTCAGGTTTTCTCTGTGAGGAAAATATATAAACTTTTAAAGAGTAGGTTATGGTGCTAACCATACTTTGGTTAGAAGCACTGCGTGCATAAGCATGCATGCAACTCCAGTCCATTGTATAAATGTTTATTGAGGYCTTCAGTATGTCGCTGTGATTTATTTGCATTTTTCTGTGAGTRGAGTAAAAGAGATAACCTTTAGGATTGCAGTAAATGAGGTCATTAAGGAAAGTGACACGGAGAAAAATGGCAAGCTTTGATTAAGGAAAAGCTCAGTTCCTCATGACATCTTCCATATATGCACAAATTGAGAAAACAAGATTTTAGCTGGATYGGAGTTTGACTATCAATGATTTTTTTTGACAATATAGACTCTGTATTCTCCTACCTTTATGCTGATCCTAATTCYAAATACTGGATGGCCTGTAAAGCATCTTTCCTCCACTTGCCATCTGCACTGAGTTCTCTCCAAGGATCAACCTCTTGCTTCAGACGTGGATGTCATTTTCAAAGGCCCTGCGAAGAGAACTGCCCTTGGAGCCAAAATGCTGTCCCCTAGCTGTAAGGCAGGTTATCCAGGAACACYCCCATGCAATGCAAAAGGTTCAGAGAACAGCCAAGGGAGAGTGGAACCGCTCTTGATGGGGGTCTTGATGAGCTCCATCTGCTCATCTGCARCCATACGGCAAGGCCAGCTCCATGGCTTGTCGTGGTGAGGAGCTGTGCACCGGTACCAGCACGACCTTAGGAGCAAGAGAGCAGCGAGCTGGTCACTCTGCAGAAAGGAGGACAAAGAGCTCAGACCTTCAGCTTCCTTTCCTGGAGCTGCCTTAGTCACAAATGGTCAAGAGTTGGGCATGTTCTAGAAATCTCCAGCGTCTCAAYGCGATACTCATACCAGGCTATGAAAGCAACTGAGGTGGACACAGCAGAGCAGAATGTGAAATGCCTTCAGGAGCATCACCATGGGTGGAATATTTTAATTACAAGGATCTATTTGATACGAACAGTCTTGTCCTCAGTCTCTGGGGCAAGGGCAAATTAGCCAACTCCTGTTGCTCCATTCTTCACTCTGTAGGCAAAAGATAGTAATAATTACCTATGAAACTCCTAGGAGAGTTAAGGATTAATTGCATCATAGGGCTCAATATATATTTTCATACAATCAATACCACTGGGAGCAGGAAAATAAGTTTGGCAATTATTATTATGCTTCTACAGGGGACCGTTCACTCCTGAGGTATTTTGATAAAAGAATTTTCTTAAAAAATAATTWAAAAAAAAGATTAATTATTTGTGTTGGAGCAGAAAGTAAAAGAAAAGACAAACTCTTCAGGGCTCAGAAAAAAATAATAATGAAAACCAACAACAAAGAAAACCCTTGCAAACAAGCAAAGAAACAAGGAAAAAAACAATAAACTTTCTTTGCACTTGGAATAGCAATCTGCTGGAAAAAGAAGAAATCAAGGTGAGCRGATATTAAATGCTTGATATTAAAACAGCATTATATACCTTGTGAACATGGTGTACCTCGTCCACCTGCCTCTCCCCACAGACATTCCTACATTCCTCCTTAGAGCCTTAAAGGAGGACAGAGGATCAGTAAGCGTAGTGCTTCYAGTGCAAGAATTGATATGCAGAAGACAAACTTCTGTTTAGGGGAGGCAGGTTTCCTCCCAGGTCATGGCCGCCAAGAAGAAATGTTTTCTTACAAAGAATAGTCAGCTGAAGAAACCGCAAGCAACAGGACTCCCACTTTGACACCAGAGGTTATAGGAACCAAAAGGTTGAGCTAAAAGCATGCTCCTGATCGAGCAGAGGATGTGGCATAGGGGACACTTGTGTGGGGCAGGCAGGAAGCGGAACATTTTGCACGCTCTGGTCAGAGGTATCAGAGGGCTGCTCTGTGCAGAGAGTATTTGTTGCTGACGTCCACAGGATCGAGCTGCAAACAGTTTCTGCGTGGGTGGTAAGAACCACTGTGGTTCATATCATAAAATGTGTTTAAGACATTGCCAGCTGAAAGCATAAATTTCTCTGTTAAAACTACTTCCTGCAATAAATTTTGTTTTATGTTGTAAATAAATGTTGTAAGTCCTGTCGTAGACTGAGGAAGTGCAATACACAGTGAACAGGAGATAACACCAGCAGCTGTTCCAGGTACTCAGAACGGTTTTCCAAGATCCCAAGTTTCATTCACTTCTGTGACCACCAGGTGTGGACTAAACTTCATAAATCTGTGAGATATGCCTGAGTTTGTAGGGAGACTGATATCATGATTCTGGGATGTTTAAACATCCACATTCATCTCMATCAGGTTTAAAATGGGAAACGATGGCATTTCAAATGACAGCTAGGTTCACTGCCTTCATTCTGTTGATGAAGTCAACTTTTTTTGCCCATATGGGCAGCCGGTTCAGGGATCATGAGAATCATTGCCCAGAGAGGCCTGACTGAGCCCTGGAGAGACATGGACCCTGAAGCATGGGACAGCAAACTCAAGGATGCCAATGGAAAACGGGAGCTCTTCCTTTGGCTTATGGYGTCCAGCAGAGCATTTGTGGCCGGAGTGCAGGGCACTGTCCTGTAGTGGAAGGGCTGACTGGGCTACCGTTTTCTAAATTCACACCCAGCTTGTCTCCAAAGAGCTGAACATGCACCAAGAGGCTCATTGAGATTTATCTGTCACAAGAGCTCCTGCAATTTTTAATATTTTTCCAGTTCTGATTCAAAATCAACAACAAATCTGGACTACTTTAATCCCTCCTCYCCACTTTTGCATGCAAAAAGGGGAGCTCTTTGGTGTTTTCAGCTGCCTTAAAGTCCATGGCCTGCACAAAACCGGTAGACTTCACTGGCCAGCTATGCATCCAGGCTTTTCCCTTGGCATTGCTTGGCTAGACGTAGGCGTCTACTCTGTGCCAAGATTGGAGCGTGCAGATGGAGCTTGGGCCTGTGAGGGGCAACCAAGGGGACGAAGAGGGAACAGAGCTCTCTGCAAAGAACTGAGCATTTTCATAGCCCACCTGAGCCTGAAACCTGCTGTCTGTCGCTTGCCTTGGAAATTCAGTCTTTTCCAATTAAACTGGAAACTCTCTGACTGGCTGGTGTGAGCTCTGCTTCCTTGAGGGACTTCTCCTGCAAGTTAACTGTCTCACATCCCAAACCAACCAATGTCAGCATCTTTTCCTCACTGAAGAATAATCTTATGCAGCCCCCAGGGTTTTTTTGACAGTTTGCAAATACCTTCTGTCAGACTATTGACTTTTTTTCCCTTCTTGCCCCTTGTTTCTGACTTAAACTTTCTGCTCCCAATCCTCTCGCAGCAAGGAAATGAGGAAGGTTCTGCTTGTCTTTCAGCGTTATGCTCTCTAGAAGAAGAGTCCTACCAGACATAATAGCTGGGAGCTCTTCATACTTCCTTTTTAATCATGAATCAGACTGTAAAGAAATACTTACTGTCTGCTGCAGCTGAAGTCTCTTGCTTTAGCTGCTGAATATCACAGGCAAAACCTGTGCTTGAAATCCTRTGCTTGAAAACCTTGCTTGAGTCCCTCTGATGTGTTTCCTAGGCATATCTGCTGCCTCCAGGTTGTATTTGTGCAAGCAAATTAAGCATCCTTGCTCTTTGCTAAGCAAAACATTGCAACCATCAATGAAACAGTGCCGCACTGTAAGTCTCTTTAATGCACACAAAAATAAAGCCCCATTTCTGGCATAAGAAATGGCAGTTTGTTCTCTTGAATTAATGCCATCTGGGAAGAATTAGCATCTGATGTACGTGGTGTTTTCCAGTCTATTTTGTTTTGTCAGGCAACTGATTCCTTCTTTATAAGCAAAAAACTGTTTTGTGCTCAAACCTGCCTGCCTGACTGTAGGAGAYGGGGAAACCCTTGTCCAATCCAAGGGTGTTTGCAGACTAAATCACATTAAATTTAACAGGATTCACGGAAAGGGTTTTCCACTGTTACTGCCTTTTTTTTTTTCCTTTTGGTAGCATAAATACCACTGACATAATTGGATTTTAGAACCAAGCAGTTATCTGGAGAGGCTCTAATCTCATTTTCTGTGTCAAAATTGGAAGATAAATGACTGCAAAGGAGTTAAAGTGCRTGACATTACATTAATGCGTGTGAATTGCAGTCATCTCCAGGAGGTTTGACATTGTTTTAAGAAAAAAGCTTAAAACTGGACAGCGTTGTAGCCATCGAGAAAATATTAGATGTGTAAAGATACGCTTCCCATGCTGAGCTAAACATTATCTGAGAAGATGATATAATGGATGTCAAGGGAAGTGAAACACTAGGCTTCAGKGCTTTTGAGTGATGGTGCTGATATTGGACATATTAAACTGTTTCAGTGTATTGGCTCTGCACTGATGTTTCCTGCATCACTGGGTGACTCTGAAGGGGATTTCACAACATTTTTTTTTTTTTTCCCCAAGGGTGGAAGATTTTGGGACCAGACTCTGCCTCTGAGCTGGCTGCCTTGCCATGCCCAGGCCCATATCTTCCAGGGCCAAATCTTCCTTGGCGTAGATTCAGGCAGATTCACTGGGGTCTTATTTACCTACCTCAAYTAAAAATCTGTCTCTTTGCATTTACAGTATCAACCTGTTCCCGACACACCATCTTCTCCCTTTAATTTACCCAGAATCTTCTGTGTTTTCATTGAATCATCTTCTTCTGTGTCCATCTTTTGGAATATAAACCCTTCAAAGAAGACCTGGTTTTTGTTTCTGTGTTGCCTGCTGTGTCAGGCTCATTTTGGCCAGCAAGCAARTGCTTGGGAATAAGAAAGAGCAATCTACCTGTTCTATACAATCTTGTGCAGGGCAGGAGTGACATCTCAGTCCTGCTGGGTAAGGATATCCTGCAAGAACGGCTGCATGCTCTTTGCAGAGGAGAAAATATTCTGATAGAAAAACTAAGGACAGAATCAAGCATTCACTAACATGCTTGTATAAGTCWTATTTTTAGGTATGGAAGTTCTTGATTACAGGTAAGATTGGCGACTGGGCTTTTAAAATAAGTATCTTTAGTGACCCCACTGAAATCCTGCTACCTTGAGGCATTCCTATCAAAGAGCTTCCCAGGTGGGAACTGGAGGTGATCCGTGGGCTTTGCACCTATYGCTGCCCATCGACAAAAGCAGCTGGGCCAGGTGACTTACAACATCTTTCCCCWCTTTAATGCCACTAGTTCTCTGAGGGCGAATTCGAAGGCAGCTCTGCCATATCTCATTCTGCTGGGGGAGGYGAGTGGGTTGTACTCGCACCGCAGTGAGTCATCACCATCTTGTTTAACTGCAGCTCACCAATTTTTTGTTTGTTTATGTGTGTGTTCCAGGCATATCTGATTGATGATGCATGCAGCCCTGGAAACTTACTGCATCAAGTCTCCACACTCTCTGCCAAAGGTTTTTTATTTTTTCAGCAATATGGGTGGAGGACCACAGAGCACAGCAATGGATATGCAGGAGCTGAAGATCCTTTTTACCTGTTTTTTCACACCAATGCAAGTCAAGATTCATTCCTACTCGGTGTGTGAAGGACTACTATACAACGTAAGCCCATAATTAACCCAAAGTGAAAGCCACTCTCCAAATTTGCTTAGAAAAGCATTATTTTAAATAATGTAAAGCTAACAAGCAATCTCCTCCTTGCAGGTAGTCAACTAAGTCTCCATTTTAAGAAATTATGTATAATGGGGCAATGAGCTTAGACCTGTGCTCAGCTTTAGTTGCCTGTTCAAATACCATTGAAACTGATGTCATTCAATAAGTGCTTAAGGTGGAATTGTTCACCATTCAGGGACTTACTCTTGCATATCCTTCAGTGCTTTCCTAAAGTGGCTCAGATGTGCCCCAAGCCATGGAAATGGAATTCTACTTTGGAGCAGGCAGTAGGGCCCAGTAAAAGAGTCATATACCTTAGAAAGAGTTGGATATCAGTGGTGACTGTGTTCTCTCTTCTCACTGCTGCTGTACCTTCCCTCCTGTGCTAAGCAGCAGCACTGCATGCAGCAAGCACTCTGCATACCCAGGCTGCAACATGGACTCCGAAAAGGTGGTGCTGGGGCCTTTTAACTCCATGGGGGTGCAGGGTGAAATCTGTTTCAACTCAAGGAGGCATTTATACCTCCTCTGACAAACAGCTCTCTGCCCYCCAGGCTATTCCTTGACAGACGCTTCAGTGAAAGGTAATAAATTCAGTATATGAATGTGKTTTTTAGGCATGGCCATACAAACAWGCTCACTCCCTGTCAAGGGACAGGCTGTAAACAGTGAAGGGTTATCAGGGGACACCACGGTTTGCATTCTTAGATAATCTTCTAGTTTACTGGAGCCATGTGTGCTTTGTACATATGAAGGGAGCATCAGTCTCTTACATAGCTTCTTTGTTAGACTTTCTGGGTGGAAACTTTTTACCTAAGCAKAGACAGACGGTGTCATCTGAGAAACTCTATCATAGCCATGTGAATGTGACAGACATGATACACCATCTACAATACACCAGTGATCTTCTCAACCCATAGCTAAGGTCAGGCAAAATGTAGGCACTATTTTGGGAGAAATATTGYTCTTCCAAGCAGGGGTTGTAGGACTTGAGCAGTGGAGCATTTTGTGACAGGTCTTCTCTAAAGGGTGATTTAATCTCAGCAGAGCTGATTAGGCATGCCTTGCCTACCAGCACCACCACAGAGCACAGCAACCCTCTTTGGTTGTGTGGTAGCTTGCATCTAGCACCAAGAACTCAAGGAAACCCATTAGGACCTTCTCATTCTAGGGTACTCCAAGAGTACCCTAGTACTGCCTTGAGACTGGTTGGATATCCATGCTGAGTATTCCTCAGGGCAGATGGGTCATTCTGCTAGCCTGCCCTTCCTTAAAATTCAGGTACCTGGGCTCAGCACCACACCTCTGAACTGTCCTTCTCAGTATCCCCAAACTTTGCATGATCTTTGGGGCTTTAATGTCTGGAGTCCAGGACATGATTCAGCTCATCCCAATATAAACATTCAAATGTATCCCACTCTAAAAAAGCATATATTGTGGTCCTTTGACTATAATGAAGCCCCAGGGTGGCATTCTTGACCATCTTGACCATAACCTGGACCTATCTCCTGGGCAATTCTCTTTTTTGGGAATACTTGGTCACAATTAGACCTGTGTTCTCAAGACCTGCCTTGTGGTCTGATTTTGGCCATGCAGCAGTTGTTTTGAGGCATAAAAGTCTTTTTTAGCTTCTTTTTTTAGCTATTCAGTTTGTTTAGATTTTAGGCTCATTTGTGCTTGGCGCTATTTGTTGCTAATGGCTGTTCAACACATAAAGGCTGTAAGAGCAATAGTAATAAAAACAATAACAGTCAGAGCTGAAATTATATTCTTGGCCCTATTTCTGCTTTGAATTTGGAAGCAGTGGACCAATTATATGTGGATTCCTTCAAACAAGGGTCATGCTTGAGATCCAGACAGCTTAACAAATACATTAAAAATTATCTCAGGGTTTATGCACACAGTAGAGCAATTCTCTGAATTGTTGTGGGTTTATAACCTATAAAACAAAATAAAACAAACAAAAAACCCATGTCTTGTATCTCCCTGCTGACGCGTGAAAGTTGTACACGAAGAAGAAAGATAATGATTTGTATTGAAATACAGAAAACTGATGTGCTGTGAAAGATGAGATGTAAGGTGCTGATGAGACATCCATAGTTTTGAATTTCATTTCAACAATAGTGCTTGTTACATGAAACAATTGCCCATGTAAATATTTTCAGAGAGGGCTAATTTTGCAATTGTCTTTTTAGTTCTACCAGCTTCCCTGGGTGGCAGTGCTTTCTTTCTAGCTTACTTTTGCAAACATAACTCTTTGCTTTTGGTACATAATTAAAAATTATTAGCTGTCTTAAATTCTACAGATATATTAGTGTTATCCTGCATAGTGTGTTCATTCTCAAAACTTTTTAAGTCTTCCCTATATATCTGTTGATTAAGAGAGGGGAAAATAGAGGCAGATAGCCAAAAAAATCCTTTTCTCATGGGGAAGACTTTCGAAATTTATTTTTCTTATCTAGATAAGGGTGAATTTAAAGTCACTGAAGTGATCTGAAGAATATTTCTAGATGCTAAGCCTTCTATAACCTTAGTATGAGACTTGCTTATGATCCTATTTTGCCTATATCTTGTAAGAGTGATAATATTAGCACCTATACGCCATTGAGATCATGGGCCAGCTTTCCTTTTCAGACATATGGACTTTGCTGGCCCTGCGCAGTGCAGTATCTGCCCRTGGCTACGTGGCTTCCACTCGACGGTGCTGCGAGGTGTGTCTGCCCATGGCCTGACTCCTGGCCACGGGTTTCTTTCCCATGGCACGATGGGGAGTGCCAGGACTCTGGCCTCTCATGCTGGCCAAGCATTCCCACGGGACTGGGTTGCGTTCGGGTCACAGGTCCTTTGTATTTGCACGGAAGGTGACTTAAGAAAAGCAGCTATCTGGAGTCCAAGGGGTAGCTGAGCTGTCATGCAGACGTACCCAACACTCAGATCTAATCAGCGCRCTATTTATATCCTCAGGCAATTATTCAAAAATATGCCATGCTGATAAGCTGGATCAACAGGCATAAAGATAAATTACAATGGAGGTACCAGGGAAAACTCACACCAGCATGATGAGAAATGAATCCAAAGCAGAGCCCAACCTTCAAATGTTCCCAGACATGAGGAGCACAGTTTTGGTGCCCAGAGGCAGATGCAATTCACATCTATGGGGTTCCTGGGGGACGGTGCCGTTTTGATCTGAACAGGATTCGATCACTTTTCCTTGGCAGGAGAACCACCTTTGAGGTGAGTCTCTCCTAGGAGGWGTAGTGTCGCTTCCAATTTCCCAAACTAATGCTCAGGGAGGTGGAAAGTAGATATTCAATCAGGCCTTCACATAAACAAAGGGAATAATTTTATGTTCACTTAAAGCATGAGGCAAGCAAGATTTTCCTCATAATTAATTCATTGATTAGCTAKGGGCTGATTAACCTGGGTTTATTACTGCAGCGATGTGATTATGCTCAGATAAAACATGAAGGAAGCATGATGTTCCTGATAATTAATTCATTGATTAACTTATGGGACGATTAACTTGAGTGTATCTCAAAAACGATGTGATTATTTTGCTCCTTACACCACGGCTGGCTCGCCTGCAGATGTTTTTGGATATTTCTCCTCAGCCGTGAGGTATGTTYTCTTGCCATTTCAAAGCACCTACAGTGGTTGTCTTACAGTCATGAGAACAAGGGATTATTTGCAAAGTCCACATTTTTAATAGTGTGTCAGGAGCAACACACTCTAATAGTAATCTGTTACTGCAGCATCTTTAGGTGTAGTCATATGCAAAGCAACAGGTTCTATAACTATATAGTGCAATTTATTATATGAGTATCTGGAWATTTATGAGGCACCACCAGTCAAATTTAATTCCCATCAATCTCCAGTAAAGTTATTTGAAATATAAGAGGGATGAATCGCACTCAGATGTGATACCAAAATGGAATCAATTCCGAAAATACAGCCAGCTTTTCAGCAAAATCCTATAAAAATCAATCTTCCGCTTCAGAATATAACCCAAAGGCTTGAAATTCACTGAAATTACTCASATGCAAAAATGAATATTTAATTACATGCTCATCTGGGAGAAGAAATTTACAACTGTGTCCCTGGATTTGTTTTTCAGGCTAGTTTAGCAGTTGTTATATTGAACATTCTCTTTTGATGCTAGACTTTAAAATAAAATAGGAAATCAATACAGAATCTTGCCTTGTGCAGAAGAGTCCATTTCAGTTTAAGCTATCCAAATAAGAATTAAATAAGAAACCTAGATATTGCTAAACTGGACCAAATTATGGTCAGTCTGGTCATATAGCCTGTCTGAGAGCAACAAGTATGTAGCAGGCCTTYCAGATTTATAAAAGCTGATATACTCTGGGCAATATCATGAAGGCAGCGGCTGTTCACGTAGTAGATATAGGTTTAGGAGTAGAATTATGTGATGGGAATGGTCACAAGTCATACAGTGGGAGAAACCTCATAGCAGTAGGCTGCTGTTGGGCAACCAGGTTTCTACTGGTACCTTCCCTGCAATGTAACAAACCACCATGGTCCCTTTCTCCCTTGGGACTTCAAAATCCAGATACCGGTGGCTGATCTGCCAATATGAGTGCCTGATGTGTAGGATGCTGCAGTGGTGACAGAGTGGCTTTAGTGCACTGGAAATGCATGCTAAGGTGCGRTAAACATGGGATAAGGTGAGCGCGTCCAAGACAGGCAATTAATAAAAGTGAGCTGTRTAATTAAAACATAAAAGGGAGCAGGTTATAGGTGGAAGAATTAATGAACCAGCCAGCTCTGGGATAACTCAGTCGTGTGGGAAGTTTTTTCCTAATCCTATTTCTAATTTTTTTTTATTTGTGAAGCAGACAAGGTAAATCCTTTCCTCAAAACTCTSCAGTAGTTTTAAACCACAGTATTTACCTCTGCATATGCTTTTCAGAATCTTGATCTCACTTCTGTCTTGCAGGAAATGGTTATATTGTTTAACTGTGTGGGAAAGTAGCCCATTGAGTAAGCTAGTATTTCAGTGCTTTCCGTGGATTTAAAGGCCAGATGGAATCATTAGCTCATCCACCCTGATCCCTTCCACAGTACAGGGGATGGGATTCTTCTCACCTATTTATTTACCTAATGGAGGTGGAGATAGGCTACCAGCTCCATACTGAGCTCTGCTCCCTATATAGTCAATGAAAAAGGACTATTCCCTCCACAGGGAGATTCTTCCCAGGCTAAGCTGTATGCTCAATATGGGAGGTATAAATTTCTGTGACAGCGGGCTTCATGAAGTGAGTCCATTAAATAGCCTCTGGCTGAGTCATAGACTATAGGAAGGTGAGCCATTTGTGTCTGAAAATGAGATTTGTGTCTGTCAAGAGATGAAGAAATGACTGCTTATCCGTCCATCCATCCATCCATCCATCCATCCATCCATCCATCCATCCATCCATCCATCCATCCATCCACCCATCCATCCTTTCTTGCTTTACCGGTTTCTCACCCTTGTTTTAGAAACTTCTGCCTTATTTCGAAGTTTCTCGGTGTCTTCAAATGGCTGCACCTTCCACGAATGGGTATAGAAGCTGGTTGCTGTTCAGTTACATCTGGGCCTGGTCGTAGCACAATTTGCACACTTTTGTTTACCGATATATCACTGCTTCAACCACTAATTTCTCTTGCATCATTCCTTGAATACTTTCATACCTATGTGTCTTTTGAGATATCTGCCAATCATGCACTGAACTCCAGTGATAGTATTGAGTGGTTTGATGCTTGTTATGAAGGARCCTCATGTAACTATCTCACATGGAGGTAATGTGCTCTTTTCATATGATGAATCCTTCCCCATTCGCTGCTTCTGGAGACTTAGTAGACAGCACGGGATCTTCAGAGGCTGGTGATAAAAACGATTGGTAGTGTGGAAAGATTCCCAGAGGAGGCAGAGGGAAGGCAAGGAGTGTGAAGATGAATGTGAAGGGATGTGATAGAAGAATACAAATTACACAGTGGTGGTAAGGAATGTCTGGCATACTGATTTCCTCTGGTATTAGAACAAGGAGACTGATAAAAGTGAACTATGACTATTTTAAAGTTAGTAAATGACAATTTGCTAACTTATGGAGACAATTATTAACCTGATCTAATTGCCACAAGATAAATTTAAAACCAAAAGCAAGATTAAGAAGGAGGATACAGCACAGTAGGTGTCATTTATGGATGACCATATTCYGCTGAAAGTCAGTGAGTCAGTGCATAATAAGGAATATTTACTGCAGTGTTAAACAGAAATAACTCATGTTTCAAAGTATAAGCTAATAATAGAATGAAAGGGTACAAATCAATAAAAGTCTAATAGGGTGCATACCTTTACAGGCAGCTTCTTCTGAAATATATAATATTAATCTTTGTTGGAGACAAATGTATCTGTGAAACTYTTATATCCTTCATGTCATATAGCCTGAACATATCACAGTTTGAATGAATGTTTCTTCGTGACACCTCTCTGGGGTAGGAAATACACACGTGGATGGGATAAAGTCATGGAAAAGATAAAGCATGTATTCGCATTTCCTGCAGATGTAGTTTAATTTAGATATCTAGTCAAACTCTTGTCACTGACTATGTAAGTCTCTGGAACAAAAGGGCCATGTGATTTGTAATTAGGCTGTTGAATATCTGCAATATACAGTCTGATTAGAACCCGGGAAGATTTGTCTAAGAAAAAGGAGTTTGTAAAAAACAATGTATTATTCAATTCAGGTTTATAGCCCTAATCATTGTGCACAGCCTTTCTGGATATTGAATGAGACCTAGCATTCATTTGAACTGCTAGGCCGCTGCTTCAATGGACTCTCACGTTGATATGTTCCTGTCTATAACTCAGCATGTATTATGTTTATTGTTTGTTTATTTTGGATGAATAATGCTTGCATTAATGAATACATGTTTTGGAGGTTCAAAGCATTTGTCAGTGGAATAGCTGAACTAGGTGAGTAACTTCCAGGAAAAGTATGGATTGGGGATGAAGTGTATTAAAAGAATAAAACTCACTCCCATATCTACTTTATTYTTACTTTATGGATACCATGGAATCGTGTGTGGGCTGGAGGGCTTTTTGGTTTATCCAGACCAACGTCCTGCCTGAAACAGAAATATCATCAGTACTGTATGAGATCAGCTGTGGCTTATCTGTCTGGATCCTGAAAACCTCCAGGTACAGAGACAGCACAGGCTCTAAAGGAAACTTCTTCCAGYGCTGCACTACCCTCTTAATGAAAATCAATTAGTCTGTCTTTAATGCTTTTTGCCCAAGGCCATCTCCCTTAGCCTCTCTGCAAGAAACTTATGGTTCTAGTTCAAGCCCCTGACCCTTTTAATAGTCCTGTGCCTGATCAGAGCTTTGTGTTCTCTGTGTTGATGCATCCTCTGCTGAGGSGGGTGGCAGAAAGAAAGAACTTATAGATATATTCCCAGCTGTGCAAATATGCACTTAGAGTTATACTGTTATATTGAACTATATGGGTTATACTCAATCTCTTTGGTGTGTGGAATGATGATCTATTCACAGGTTAAACAGTGATGGCAGCGTGGAGCAGGAATAGATTAAATCACWTCTTGAGGTCCCTTCTGGGCTTACAGTAGATGATTCTGTATCCTGAGTGCTTGACGTGACATTTCAGATTTAGCTTGGGTAGAGGCAGCAATCGTCCAGCTGTCACAGCATGCACCATTGATTCATTAAGCTAAAGTAAATACAGTTGAAACATGAGGACTCATTAACAGTGACTGTTTTGCCTGTGGACTCAATGTGTTTTCAAAACAATGTTCTACATGCTCGTTAGTGTCTTGTACACATTCGTGGATTCACCTGTGGAGTGCCAAGAAAAGAAAGAGAGAATGCATAAAATCAATTCTCAGTGCCGATGTTTTGCTCTGTGGGAATTCAGTGTTTATTTCATCATCCRGGGATGCTGGTTTAACACAGGTAAATTCATTGATTATGCTGACGCTCTAAAGTAGAAATATTGATCAATCAAATACAGAGGAAGGAGACTGAAAGGTCCTTTCCTTTAATAGTACATATGCTAGCTTGAGGTAATTTCTCATATGCTCTAAATTGGTTGACAGCTGGCTGAACATGAGCCAGCAGTGTGCCCGGGTGGCCGAGAAGGTCCTCCTGACTTGTATGAGGAACATTGTAGCCAGCAGGACCAGGGAGGTGATCGTCCCTCTGTACTCAGCGCTGGTGAGGCCACATCTCAAATATTGTGTTCAGTTTTGGGACCCTCACCATGAGAAGGACATTGAGGTGCTGGAGCGTGTCCAAAGGACAATGAAGCTGGTGAAGGGTCTGGAATACAGACCTTATGAGGATCGACTGAGGGAGCTGGGGTAATTTAGTCTGGAGGAGACTCAGGGGAGAGCTCATCGTTCTCCACAGCTACCTGAAAGGAGGTTGTAGTGAGGCAGGGATTGGTCTCTTCTCCAGAATAACTTCTGGACAAGGAAGGTCCAGAGTAATAGAACAAGCAGAAATCACAGAATCACAGAATGGTTGAGGTTGGAAGGGACCTCTAGATATCATCTCGTCCAACCCCTCTGCTCCATCAGGGACACACAGAGCACATGGCACAAGGTGGCATCCAGGYGGGTTTGGAAGATCYCCAGAGAAGGAGCCTCCACAACCTCTYTGGGCATCCTGTTCCAGGGCTCCGTCACCCTCACAGGAAAGAAATTCCTCAAGTGGTGATAAAATTTCCATGGCCTCAAGTTGCAGCAGTTCAGGKTAGACATTAGGATGAATTTCTACATGGAAAAAGTAGTCAAGCATTGGAACAGACTGCCCAGGGAAGTGGTGGAGTCACTGTCTCTGGCAGTGTTCAAAAAAYGTGTAGATGAGRCGCTTAGGGACATGATTTAGCAGGCATGGTGTTGAAGGTTTTATGATTGGATTTGATGAACTTAAAAGTTTTTTCCAACCATAATGATTCTATAATTTATATATATATATATGCATGCATGTGTGCATGTCTGTATGTATAAATAGATATAGAGATACTCTGATTTTTTTGTATAGCATTTTGGCCTCTTAAGACTCCTTGAATAACCTCTTGAGAATTTTCTAAAAGGCAATCACAGAGATTTTTATATTCCTTTTCAAGCAATGAATTTGCTTCTGGATGTATGAGTAACTCTTTCTGATGTCTATCTTAGATTTCTTTCTGCACTGCAAAGTGACAAAAAAGCTAAATTAAATTTATCCTTTTGGATGCTTTGAATTGGCACTTAATGTCAACAGATCCAGCAAGGATCTTTGGACTGAATTTAGCTGACAAGAATTGCTCATTGATTCATGAAGAGAAAAGGTGGAGTCTTCACTCAAACGCCTCTTTGARTTCTTCTCCTGGAGAGGGATTAGAAGAAGCCAGGCACAGCTGGTCTTGTAAGGATGAAACTCTGACTTTCCCTATTCTGTGCAATGTTATCCATCTGTGGTCTCAACCTGTTTTGCTTTAGCTGTACTGATGTTTTCATTGTTCTTAGGAGAAATCTYAAAGATGATTAAAGGAGGTTTTGATCACAAAGCCATGAGAAGCTGGTGCCYCCAAACCATCAGGTGCATTTGGGACCTGATTCCTCTGCATACTGGCTACAGTGAGCATACCGTCCAGCTAAAATCATGATAATTTTTTAGGTGTGAAAATGAAGAGTTGGCAAAAAATAGTGTGGCACAGAGAAGGCAAGGCTAGGGCAAAAGATGTGGAAACAGCAGCCCTGAGGATGAGATTCATTTCACGTAGCTCCAGACATCAATGTCTGACGGGATTTCCCTGGAGTCCCTTTAGGCAGTGGTTCAATTAAACTGAAATTACGCCAAATGAATCACACTCTAGTAGTGTSACACCTTATCTGGCACAAATGATTTCTGTTGATGTCTGTCTAACGTAACAAGTAAAAGAGTTGGTGTCTGAATGATTTTCACTGGACTGCCACTMTACGGGCACATGAGAAGCACTATGTCCCTTTGAGTCACCCAAGAAGTGTCCAGTCGTGCCCACCACACTGTGTGACTTGGAAGGCAGACAGTGCAGTCGTGTGTTTATGAGCAGGGACCTGGGTTTGATGGATAAATAAACAGTCCTGGAGGGTCCATGGGGCTTTCCAGGATGCTGTGAAAGGAGCGATCACCCTGGTGGTAGTTGTTGATCATGCAGCAGAATGGGGCGCATCTGTCTGTATGAGAGGCTCAGACACCATGTCTACCTGGACAGCATAAATTTGCCTTAAAAAGGGACTATRTTAGCTGCTAAACTTTGCCCTGAGGTCGTTTAGGAGTGCTCATATGCTCTTTTCCACCACGTACGCTGTGACAATGATCTCCAGCCAAGTGACAGAGCTGCCTGGCTGGCAACCGCTTGATCCTCAAGCTAGAGCTGTACTGAACYGGCAGCTCAGATTTTCCCATCTACAGAGCAGCGCTAGGACTACTCTCACTTTTGCAGAGCATTTTGTGCTCTGCGGGGGACAGCACAAGGTAGGCGCTAATGATGACGATGACCTTAGTGCASTGCTTGGCAGACACACAGTAATATCAGTAGCGAGGACTGGGGKTTTTTTTGCAGAATGCCGTTAGAGATGCTATTTGAAGTCCATGCCAGCCCCCTTCTGGGACGAAGGAGAGGAACAATATGCGTCAGTTAATGTCGTTTTCACAGAGAAAATCCTACATAGGAGAAGTCCACAGGGCAGAAGAAGCCACTGCTGGCAGAAGAAATTCATATCCTCTATTTGCTGGATGGGAAAGCAACCCACGCGCTTAATAACAACTTGGAGAAACGGATGTAGCAAAATAAGACATTTAGGACACAATAAGCTGTGGCAAAGAACATATACTTTTTATTAGTTCATTTATTAGTTAATAGCTATTAAACTATTTTTATTTGCTTACTTATTATTAGTGTGCTCCTCGGTTGAACAGAATTTAAAAAAAAAAATAAAAGCAAGGGAATGCAATTCAAGAGACATGCTAAGGAATGCTGAAAAGTACTAAAAGGTGAGTTCATCATAAAGAAAATTATCTTGGAGGAGGCTAATTTTCAGCAATCACCTAGGGACCTTTAACAGATGGGCAGCATTATCTTAACCCCTATCCAAAATAGCATATATTTCATTCTACTGCATCCAGAGGCCCAAGTAGGGTGGTCAGCCTGAAAATGCAAAGAGAAATAAAATGGTGGCCATGGAAGAAATAGAGATGAGGTAGGGCAAGCTTAGGTAGAGGGATGATACCTTGAAATGCCTTTTTTTTTTTTTCTCCATTAACTGTTAAGAAAGCTAGGATAAAAGCTAGGATAAATCCCGCTGAAAATGTCTCTATTGTGGATATATAACTTTAGGTGAGGTGCATTCCAACCAAGAGGCTCCTTCTGTATAGTCAGAGAGAACAAATCTACTTTGGGGTTATAATGGGTACGCTTTAAAAGTCTGCTACCTTAATCCATACAATCTGAAGATGTCTCTCTAGGCTAGTATTTCTAAAAAGCTGTTAGAAACCTAATTCCCCTTGAAATTAGATATTGAAGTACCTTTAAAATCATTGCTTTATGCAATGAGATATTTCCTTTGCAGACAGTGAGAGGAATCCCACTTTAATTTCACAGGGAAAGCTGTAGGGTACTGAATACATGAAGCAAAATCTCTTGCAGTCCTCTCCCATTGGGAAAGCTGTAGCCACTTGGTTGGAATGCCCCTATAAAAATATAAAACATAAAATAAAAGCTATATGCTGAAAAGTACTGACTTTGGACACAAGACAGCTTATATATGATTCTGTCTAATGCTCACTGAATATAGCTTAGATCTTAAAGCTGCTCAGTAGAAGCATGGAATCAAATTGAGAGGCAGAGGGACTTATTAATTGCCTCCTGAAAACAGCTAGATATAAGAAATAATCTACTAATCAGTTAKGGAAACTCTGAAAGACCACCTTTACACCATGGATGTATATATGCAGTTTTTCCAGTATATATTGTGTGCTGCATTTACTCCATCAAGAGTAACAATGGTTGTTAGCATGCAACACACKCTTCTTAATTATGAGAGGGATATTTTTGGATTATCATGCTTAGCTACAATAAGTCTGCATTTGCTGCAGAGAAGTCTGAGGAAGACATCAATCCTGGCAAACAATAGAGATAAAAATGCAGCATAAGCTTCAAGAAATCTTTTTTTTCCCATCAAATTAGACTTGTTTGGTAAAGTTTGCAATTCTAAAACATATAAAGACTGAGGGGAATATATAAACATACATGTCAAAGATAGGAGGGGAATGCTTCAGTGCCGAGAACCTGGTAAAGAGAGAACCTTAGTTAATGGTTACCCTCTAAGTAAAGATCAGCCTGGTGAGGATAACAGGCTGAATTCTTTTTTATTTTAATGTCTGGAGATCTAGGTTTCTGGATTAGGCTCGATTCAGATAGAAATAACTGAGTGTAAAATCTCAACTTACTCAAGCTAGCTTCCTTTGGCCTCACTGCTTCCTTATCTTGTGCTAGAAAGCAACTCATGAAGATGTTCAAAATACTCAGCTAATGTTTATTTGAAACCATCTTCATTTTTCTTACATTTTCTGTGCTTTCTGAGCTTGGCACCGGATGCTGGGACAAGCATAAAAATGTGGAAAAATGGGCAATTTTATTTTTATCTCAGCAGCTGKTAAATCAGAACTGTGTTTAGCATCTCAGTCTTGTGAATAATTTGGACTGAAATAGAAAGTTTCAATGACATTCAGATAGTCACTAAAAATGTAGCTATTATTATTCTATAATTAATATCAGTATGAAGCACACTAYATTGTGTTAAGTGCAGTACAAACTCATTACAGGAGGCAGTCCTGGGTCTACTTTCATTGCAATGGAACTGGAAAATTTCTTTTTGTACAAATCCTTTTTCAAAAAAAAAAAAAATGAAAATTTATGTCAATTAAAAGTCTGAGACAGTTCATGTTCAGTTTAACAAAACTTTTTTTTTCTAAGTAAAATGTCTATAAAATCTTCTTTTTGAAATAACTATTTCATTTCTAATTCTGAGGATGATGTTATTAAAAAATATTCTCCATAAAAGATTATAAAAAGGACCAATGTTCCATTTGGTATTAAATGGAATTGTTTGTTTGGCAGAGAACAGATTTTTCACATTTTCCATTCATTAAGAAATTAAAGTCTTTGAGACTGACCCCCAAACATTTCTTCTCCATCTTTATTGTTTCTTTTTGGCACTGAGAAAACTTAGTTTTTCACACAGCTTTAGTCAACAGAGATTGAACCAACACGGAGACCGACAGGAGGAAGCTCAGAAGCTGGAGGGAATGGGTAGGACCCTGCTGCCTTCCAGCTCTGCTCTCTATCCATACACTCCCCCTGTGTCCCTGAAACTTCTTGGACACTGTAATAAATATGTCAGGTTTAAATATGTTAGGTTTAAAAGACAGATACTTTTCATTCAATAAAAATTGTATTCTTTTTCCGTAGATAATATAACCACCGCTGAAAGACCTTTTGCAGATCACAGGGTGTTATGCTCTGCTTCCTATGACTATGAAGCTTCTGATTTATTTCCATTTTATTTCTTCTTCCAGCTTCGGCTTCCTTCACTGTGAATATAGTTGCAAAACACCTCTGGGAGTTTTGGGGCATTAATTTTTTCCCCTGTCATTACTCATTTGGAATGGCATAGTTCCTGAGTGATGTTCTCTCATCTCACAACATACAGTCTGATAGCACAGCCTTCAAGGAATACTGATAGACTGGCTTACCCCTCGCATCTGTCCTATACATTAAACCTACTAAACGTGTTSCTGCATGCCACTTTCTATTCTTGTGTTTCTCTACAACAAAAGACACATCAAGAATAGGCACACTGAGAAGGTAAAAATACTTTGGAAATGTCCTTTTGGGACTAACCCATCAAGCCATCCCTCCCAGCATCCTATCTCTAATATATCCAAAACAATTTTCCAGGGAAGGATGTAGGGCTAGGGAAAGTTTCCCTTGGATTCTCTCAGCCTCACACAATCTGASACTTGGACATGATCTGGTAACCTTCTGAGATGAAATGATGCATTTGTGTGTACAGGATTTAATGGTTTTGTTTGTTTGTTTGCTTGTTTTTTTTACTTTTACGGATATCTCCAATTGTTTTTTTGAACTCTTGCAACTTTTAYCTGAGATCTGCTTCAAGGAATTTCACAATTTAGCATCTCTTCCCTTTTGTCTGTTTTGAACTCCCCACTTGCTATTTTCATGTGATGCCAGACAGTTAATGGGTTAGAAATGGATTAGAAGAAGCAGAGAATATCTGCTATCTTTTCATCTTCTCTTTCACTGTTTGCATCACTCTTGGTTTTATAAATATCCATTAGGCTTATCAGTCACGCCATTGCCAAGCCCATTCCCACACCACCAGCCCATTCAGTTGATCCTTATCCAGATGCGATTCCTTGCTTTGGTGATGTCTTCCTTGTAGCTTTTCAAGAGTTACCATATCCTTTTTGCATGGAATCGATCAGAACTGCACACAGTTTTCAAGACACCAGCACATTATCCATCATGTCAGTCAGGGATAATGTTTTGGATAATGCAAWAATGAATATTAATGTATAATAAAAGATGGTGCAACACTTAGTATTATTTTCATTATTTCTTTCCTCATGACTTAACATTTCATTTGCTTTTCTGACTGCTATYTGCTGCTGAGGTGACATTTCCATAAAAGTATTAATGTCCTAAGACCTCAYTCTTGAGCAGTAACAGCCATACCAGAGCCTTCCATCCCACAAGAATGACCTTTCCATCTTCAAAATTGCAATCTGACCCTTCTCRCTGAGGCCTCAGGACTCAGTCACTACCATTTCCATCATGCCTTTTTAACTGGGTTTGTACAAGACGCAGAAAGGCAAAATGATCCTTCACTTGTGACAGAGGTATAGAGCAACAGTACTTCATTTTCTGGGTTAGAGCTAACCTCCGCTTCCGCAGGCACCATGTGAATAGAGTGGAAGTTTGAAGCTGTCTTTGCAAACTCAGGCCATGATTAATGCTGCTATTTCATATACGACTACAAGGCCCAGGAGCCCTTGAAATTATACAGGGACTCATACTGTGCAGAGACGGGTCTTCTCTCAGGGCTCTTCTAACTTAAGTCATGATATGTGCAGTGCTCTGTGTGTTTGTGAATAGGTGTGGGTGGTGTCTGGGCTTTACATCCCAGAACACTGATAAATTACAGGGTAGGTAATAATATTGCTTTGGAGCTGATGGTTGCTTGTTCAGAGGAAGACCAAGGTTGCTGCAATGGTTAAATATTGCTGCTGGGCGAAATTGTTTCTTCCTTATGACTCCTTCTCTGTATCCATCAGTTCACAGCACAGAATAGTCTTGTGTGAGAATGGAGGATGGCTACTACATGTTTTGAAAGGAAGGAACCATCATTTTATACCAGTACCAAATAACCAGATGTTTATTATCAAATCATACATCATACATCCCATTCACCTTAAAAATATAATTCTGCTATGCAGTAGCATCAACAGTCAATAGCAATTGCTCTTGTTTTGTGGAGCCCACCATTAGTTCAGGAACATGAGGGTTTCAAAATACGTTCTCAATAAAAAGTAGATATATTGTGATAAATCCTTTCACTTTTGATTTCTTTATATACATCATTCATTTTGTATGCACTGCAAGAACACGATGCCAAGAAGATTTTCTCGGGTTTAGATGGATTTCAAAACTTGCATTGATTAATGGAAAGAGTAAAGGCAAAATCTGGAAGAAATCTTTGTCTCTCCTCTTGTAGTCAATTTGTGTCACAGATGTTACACGCTACATCTCTCTACTTGGCTAAGTTGTCTAGGACAACCTGTGATTCAGCATGAGAGACAGTCTAAATGGGAACATCTGTGGAGATATATTGACGGTTGCAGAAGACTGGCAATYCATAGGGGCTTGTTGCCAGAGTACTTGCCCAGCTCCTGGGGCAGCTAAGGATACAAAAGAGCTGTTTTCTAGTTAGCTTTGATATCTCTACAAAAAGAGTTGGCACAGTAGCATAGACAATAGGGGTGGAGCTATGAATTCCATCAGCAAATGCTCAGTTTCTAAATCCAGGAGTCCCAAGTTTAATCCCAAATTCTGGAAACTCAGTGTTTTGCATTTTCTAAACTAAACACTTGTATCCTAATTGCAAAACCAAACCAAACCAAAACCCCTCAGGCACAAGCTAAAAATACAAGCAATCCTCAGGCTTGTGCAATGAAATTATTGCATTTCTGTCCATGCGGTCAGAGTTGTTTGCATCAGTAGATCACATAAACAAATTCGAACGATAAACACCAAACCAAACACAAATCATGGGCTTATTGGCAAGAGGATGGAATGTGAATGATGCCTTTGTTCAATATGCAGGCTACTGAATGATTCCATGCTGGGAAAAAAAACAATCCTATTGTGAAAACGAGTTGAGGACGCATTACCAAAATGAACATCATACACAGTGCACCATGTGCACCATATAGACCTATTCAATATTCACATAGTAATTTCTTTCCTTTTTTTTTTTTTTTTTTTTTTTTCCCTGTGTAACACTGATTTAATGCTCTCCTGGGTTGATGGTCACTTAATACCTTTAAATCATCACAGCAGCCTGTGGAGGAATGCTGATTACTGCCAGCCCTGGGTCTGGCCTCAGTGCTTTTCATTACGGTTCTGTTTATTTTTATTAAACAAATGGATAGCTTAGTGTTCTGGCAGAGGCAGTTTACACACAGAGGAAAGGCTTCAAAGCCTTCGGTATAGCATAAGGAATATGACCTGAAGCCCAACTCATGGTAAGTGGAAGGAATCCCACTTTGGAGCAAGCTTTGAATCCAGCCAAGAAGTGATTACAGTTACCTCATTAATTAATCCCGTCAAATGGCAACAGTGACAAAGAGTTCACCACATATCCAGGAGAGGAAAAACCTTAGTTAAGGGTGGATGAGCATTGGCAGCTGTTAGGCATCTGAGAGCAAACCAAAGGAGCCATAGAAGTTCAGGATTCAAGTGAATTCAGTCTTGYTTTAGAAATAGGACTAGAAGAGAGGATGGGCACATTTCAGGAATAAGACTGCAGTGGCCTAGGCTGCCAAACACGTGAAAAAGGAGCAAGATGAACATTTTAATGATTTCAAGACTAATTTCATCCGCTATTAAACATGTTAGCAATAGCTTTCCCTTCCTACTATGGAAATTGAGATGTGATTCTTCTGAAATCCAGTATCTCATAAAATCATAGAGTCATTAAGATTAGAAGGGACCTTTAGGGATCATGTAGTCCAACTTCCCCTGAATTTAATTTAACAGGATTAGCACAAAGGTGTTAATGTTATTTTCATACTTTTTTTTTTTATTCCACTGTTATTGCTTGTTGTTTTAAGTCAGTAATAGAATGAATGGGGACTGAATGATACAAAGAATAGGATGAAAGTTGAGGAGCTCTGCCTCTCTGCCAGTTTCAARGGAGAGAGGAGAAAAATGGTGATATTTTAGGGGTTAGAAACATGCACTGCAGCTGAAGCTGTTAGATGTTTAAAGACAGATTAATTGCATTCTCGTTGTGATGATAATTATCTTATATTGATATTGTCCATAGCTGAGTGTTTTATGTTCCCTCTCCTCTTGTTTCCTATCAGTGGAAAACAGGAGTGGATACATAAAGGGTTTTCCATCTGTTTTCAGCACAAGAGAATTCTACTTAACTTCCAGCAGATATAGGTTAGGATCCTGTACTAGCAGGGCAGCGACGTTGGCAGGAAGAGGAGAGTCAATATGGCGATGAAGGCCCTCATATTTCTATGTTAATATTTAGTTATCTGCATACTATATAGCTCCCACGGTTAATGGAAAGCTAGGGCCCGTTTATTTGCCCAGGCTTAGGTGTCCGATAGTGTTGGAGATTCCGTATGGGGTCCCACCTACCTCCAGCTGCTGCTCCAGGAGGGGTTTGGTCTCTTGTCAGCCCTTCTCATGCCTGCTGGTCTTAGATACCTGCAAGGTCCAGATTTCTAGGCTTAGACAAGGAGTCCCACGCAGGGGACTTGAGAGAGATATTCAGGGCACCCCAAAACAGGTTAATCTGACAAGCTGCAGTGCTCTTTAGGTTCCTCTGAATGTCAGTGGCTGAAATGGGCATGTAGATTTAGACATGTATCTGTCTACATGCTGATAGGTAGGTGTCCACCTCTGAGCTGAATCCTACCCCAAAATCTTCTTCTCTAAAGCGGTTTTAGCCTAATTAGCCTAATTTAGCCTAAAATTGTTACCTGTGGAATGTTTTTCAGATACTATGCCAAATGTTCAACTAAGATAACTAATTGAACCCCACAGAGGGGAAAACAACATATTCACATTCTCAACTCAGCGGAGTAATACACTGATTAGAATTTAGAAGTCTCTCAGGGCTAATGAGAAGTGAGCAAAAATTCTGCAGGATTACAAAAAGAATTGGTAAGAACATTGCCTGATCCCATGCAAAAGTATTTGGTAAGATCTGAAGTAGCATTYTGAGAGATAAGGCTCATAACCGAGCTTCTGGGACCCAGCTTAAACTGTTAGTTCAATAAATAAACCTACTGCACAAACACTTGCATGCAAATAGTCTGGAAACAGAATGAACTGTAATTCCAGGAGAAGGCAGATTCTTTAGTAAGGAAATGTTAGAGACCACAAAACGTTAAAATACAAATGTTTGTAAATTCATGAAGCAACGCAGCCAAATGTTTTCATCAGGGCATCCTTTCCAAAGGGTGTTCACTTTCCAAAACCAGATGAAGTAATTTGACCAATGTATTTKCATCTGTATGAATAAGCTGCAATTTACAAGCCTTGTGAATTTGTTGCTGAGGAACCTTCAATGACTTTGCAATTAATATGAGTTCCTTTTTCAAATCAAGAAGAAAAAAAACTTTAAAATCAGTCATCTTAAAACAGATCTACATCTGTACAATAAGTGAAGGCAACTCCTTGCCACCCACTCAAAAGCAATATTCTAGATTGAACATKTTGACTATATTTTACTGTTGCATTTGGAGCAGTAGGAAAAGGCATGAAGATAAACTGGCAGAAGCATTTGAAAATGGTTATGATTAGATAGTGGTTGCTCAAACATCAGATTATTGCTAATTGTTAACTTTAAAATTGTTAATTTTTTCATTTATATAAATATATTTATTTGTTTAAAATAAATTTAAAATAATACAAAAGGATTAAACAAGCCACAAATAAAATAGAGAATTTTAGCATGATTTATTTATTTATTTTTTCTATTATCTAGAACATGCAGAAGAATAAGCGTTATTCCCTTCACTGTTCTTTTTATTTCAACTTTTATCAATTTTACTTGTCTTGATCTTTTGCTTTKGAGCACAATAGGATTCTTATTAAATCAAAAAGCAGAGCTGTTGACACCTCTAATAATATTAATTCAATMACTCAAAAAGCATAGCRTCTTTTAGGTACAAATCAGAACATSCTGCATAAGAGCACAGAAGTAACCCCCARCCCGAAGTCCTACTAAATCCAACCCAAGTATTTCAAATTTCTGTTGTATGCTTCAGTCTTTATGAGGTCTGATGATCTTGTCTTTCCTTGAGGATAACCATGTTACTCTTCATATAGATGACTTTGGTCATTTGGCAACCGATTTGCCTCCRTTATTCTTGTCAGCAGATGACATCCATCCTTTCGGAATAACTTGATCGCTTGGAAAACCACAAAGTCCAACAGCCGGATTAGGAAGGCTAAAAGAGATTTCATCAAGCATTGGGATCTTTCTTCACAAATCTTTTCACAAATAGCAATGTGGTCCATAGATACAAACTAAAAAAACAACTTAGAAACTTCAGTAGAAGAGTTCCAGAAACATGAAATAAATTTTGTTTGCATTAAGTTACAGCCTGTGAGATCCAGGAAATTTATGGTATAGACACAAGTTTCTTCAAATTGGATTTAATACTGAGTATGGGTAGCATTGCTTTTGTTAATAGCAAATTAAATTCTGTGTGAGAAGAAGTTACCTTTTAAGAGCTGGATATAGGGCAGAATGACTGTAAGAAGGACTCAGATGTCATTGTGCAAAAAGGGATCCTTTTAAGAAAAAAAGTTTATAAAGGGTTAGATTACCAAATATTCAAAGACTTTCTAAAGCTGTGTCTTACTATTCAGAGTAATGACAAACACATATGGCAGCCTGTTAGCCAAGTATCCAGGCATTTTCCAATGAATAGCTCCCTTTGAGAAAATACAACTTTCCTTTAGGAAGCATCTAACGCCCTTCTTTGCTTTATTTTCCCTTCATTTCCTCTTGGTGATCTCCTTTGGCATAACTAATGCACTTACTCAGGCAGGAGAATATCATCCAGGGAAACTGAGGTTCCTACAATAACCAAGTTAAACAAGTGGACCATAAACACAGCCAAGGCCAAAGGGAAGGGAAAAGAAGAAAGGGAATAGTTTTAGACATCTGCTTTCCATACATGTTTAATTTTTAACATTCACTGATCATTATTAAGTTATTCAAATTYTAATATCGCTGTAGTGGACTATGCACTCACTGTCTGTAGAAAGAAGCTGTCTAAAATAAGTCCCAATGTGGTGCTAGATGAGTGATGAGTCATTCAGGTTGCAAGGCTCACTTTAAGATGCCTAAGGAGAAGAACAGAAGAATGTTAATTAGAAGAGRGGTTATTGAAACAAGATTCTCTCCTGTTTATTAACAGCCTAGAGGCTTAAAGGATGAACAGCGGAATATGCAGTGGACCTTTAATTAATCTGTATATCTTTAAAGGAAATTTACAAGAGKTCAGCATGGTTGGATGTGTGTTTCTGAGATGGCAAAGAAACAAGAAGGACAAATGTCTGCTCTGTTGAGAGTCGGAGGAGAAAAAAACAATACAATTTGGGGGTTTGTATTTGAAATCATAAAATCTAGGAAATTGCTTCACGGTCACATGAAATATTTCTCTAGAAAAGCTAGGAAAATGAATTTTTTAAAAGAAAACAYATGCAAGACCAAGCCTGGCAGATGAATAGCTTGCATGCACATGTGGATTGATGACWGCCATCTGGAGACACCCCCCATGGAGGATATATTTTGCAAGGCATAKCAATGCTGAAAAAACATAAGCCTCTATATATTTTACAAAGCAGGGGTGATTCACYTCACTTAAGAAAATATAAAATATTAAGAAAATATTTTTGGATCATCTGCTGAATATGCCAGTCGGCCTTTCTTTTGACTTCAGAAGGAGCCTAAAATACCCTACATCTGAATAAATCCCTTAATTTACAGATAGTCCCTGCTGAATAAGATGAAGTCCCACATTAAGCAACAGAGGTTACTCTAACTTGGATTGCTTTTATACAGSATAATTTTAAATGCAGTGGGATTCTCTTTTTGTAAGATACACTGAAGCAAGGCTGTTTCATTAACAAAAGAAAAGCATAGGTATTTCGGAGCTGCTATATTATCTGTCCTATTCTCATGGGTTTTTTATGATTAAGTTAATTCTGTTTCTGACTTTGCTCRCTAGATCTCATCCAACTGTCAAAAGAAACTTCAGCACTGTAGATGTTCAGGCCAGATCAGAAGAATTCCTGGGGTAGCTATAGTGGCTTTCACAGTCCCAGCAAGGGAGGATGGCCAGGTTGATCTAYAAAAGCCCTTCAGAGATGAAGGTTTGCCAAAGAAAACACAGTTATGCATTTGTTTTGGCACTSTTGCACAATCAGAAACCTGCTGTTTCTTTTTCAATATATTGACAGGAAAGTAGCAAGTGATGCCGAGCAGATTCAGGCACTCGTGTTTTTAGCAGCTAGCACCATGGACAGTGGCCATTGGTCTGTAGCAAGGCAGCGCTCTCCTGYCTGTCCTGGCCAGCTTATCAGTAAATAAAGGCAGAAATTCTGCCTGATTTTAGATTCAAGGGGTCCTTTGAATTTATTTCATGTTTCTGCTGGAAGATCTTAGTAGGAATTAAAAATACTGGCTGTGACACATGCATTTTCTTAGCAGAAAAGAAAATAAACCCTGCTTTATGCAAGAAGAAAAAAAAATAAAATGAAGCCTGCATTTTTCAAAGAACAGATGATAATAGAGTGAAATTAATCAGCGTTACACAGGGAAAAAGAAAAGCCATCATGAACACGTTTTACCATCTGATATATATATGTATCATATTTTTTTTMCATAATCCTGTTGCTCTTATGATGTGAGTAAGGTCTAGAAACTGCATTTTTGGGAGCAGTTCTTAGATTTCTACTCACATCAAACCCCAAGGTCATAGCAGGAGASCAACGTTAATCTGGAGAGCAAACTCAGCTGACGTGACAAGAGCTTACTGAATTGTTTCAATGTTTTGATTAACAAATGCCTCAGGAGTCATAGAGTATTTACAGAGAAAATGCCATTGTTACCCGCTTATTTTCAGGACTGCCTGTCTCCATCTTTACCACTAAGCTTATTGTGAGGTTGTTTCCCTTCCTCACCCAGTTAATTTACAATTTGCTCAACTTTAATTTCTAAATAAGAAAAAACACSTTATGCTGTTCAGCAGCAACCGCAAAGTGTAGATGAATTCCCACTTTTCTATACTTAACATAGGGAATAATTTCTTCACCTCTGTGTGCACACCTTTGAGTACTACCAAGACAACTAGTCCTTTAATTCTGCTTTGTTATTTTTATTTGTTTTTTATTTTTATTGGTTTGGGGTTTTTTTTCTTTTTTACTGTTTCCTCATAATGCATCCAGAATCTGTACAATGATCCACAGGTACAAATTTTCTTCTCTTAAGAGAAATAGCATTCATTTATGCAGTGAGCAGTCTAAATAACTSTGGGCTATTTAAGATAACGTAGGTTTCATAGGCTTTCTAGATGATAAAGCTTCCTTATTATTGCCAAATTTATTGCCTTTGCATTTTCTCCTGACATTTTAAGCGAAAAGGGGTGAAATTTAGAGGGGACTCTGAGAGCTATCACATTTGATTAGATTTCCAAGACTTCATGAGTCACCACAGATTATCTTTTAGCCTATGGCAAACACAAGGTAGAACATTTGGTATAAACCCACACAACCTCTGCAAGGCCGGATGGGACCATTGCCCCAGAATAACAGGGCAGTTGCTGCAGTTTTCACTCTGCACTGTATCTGACTTCCYTGGAAGAAGGGTGGTCCGGGACAGCAGATGTGCCTATCCCTGTGGCAGGAATTGGCAGGAATACTCTACATATTGATATGTCAGGATGCCTGTTAAGCTGGCAATGTACCTTCTTTCTTTCTTTCTTTTTTTTTTTTCAAGGGAGAATAACTGTTAAGGGATCTCTTTTACCTTCTGAGGCCTGATCTTATTTCTGTCAGGAGAAATATTTGTCATATGAGCACCACACATAAACGTGTTTGTAAACCAATAAACAACTGCCTGATCATAGTTAATTTTGGGGTGAAGTATTACGCTCCTGGCCAGAGTTAACATACAGGGCATTACTGGGGATATCCTATTTACCACCCTTCTCCAAAAAAGGTCCAGGACCATCAGGACCTGCTGCCTCAGGAGAGAAACCTTACAACACGTTTTTAGGCTGCTGCCTGGCAAAAGAGGCTGTAGGAGAGACYAGAAGACTTCAGTTGGTGGTAGGAGGGCTGTTTAGCCATCCAGTGCCAACCAAATTGTATAAGGAGACACTGAGCACTTGTAATACGAACAGGAAGATAATGGGGCAGTTAAAGAGATCTGAAGACCTGGAGCTTGACGTAAATGTCCTTCCAGTGTGCYCCTGGAGCTCTGATGGTGAATTGTTTTTTATCCACGTGTCAGAGCTAAAATAATTGCATAGATGTATCCAGAAAAATTAAAAGATATTTCCAATAAAAAGATACAGGGGTCTCCAAGTTAGTGGTTTTTTCTCCTGATCTTTTGTGGTCCAGACTCATTTCCTTCTGGACTGTTTTCCTCTGTCCCCATGAGTTTGGCATCACTCTTGAGAAGAGGTAGCATTTTTAGCCACGTATTTTCCTCTCTTTTTGTGCTCCTGAGTGTTTTGATTATTAGAGAATCTCTTGCTAAGGGGGTGATACAGGCTCACAGTGTCTCAGGCTGTGCTCTGAACAGCAGACTATTACCTCAGGTGTAACACCACAGCTGTGGTCACAAGAAAGTAATTACCTCTGCCTATTACATGATGCTTAGTTGGGGTCCACATGGGGTAGTTTGGCTCTGAACTWGCCTAGCACACTGGGATCAACGTGCAGCTGCAGCTGGTTTCTGGGCTCCAGTGTTGTGAGTAGTGTGTGTCTGAGTTAATCAAAAGCAATGCAAGTCAAGGCATGAGCAGAACTGCAGGAGTCTAGAAAGCTTTCTGGTGAAAAGGGAGATTGCAGAGGGAGTTAAAGCGACTCTGCACTTTGATGGCTCTTGAGAGAGTCATGTTAGTGTTGGCACCTGTCTGKATTCCCATTTAAAGTACAATTTGGATCCTGTAGATGGGTCCGGTATCTCTTTATGCCAACAACAGTTACAAGAAAAGGAGATCAAAAGGGAAAGATTTGAGCCATCATCTCTCTGGCACCCCTTCTGCTGGGACTTTCTTTTACTGGGTGTATAGCCTGTCATTTACACAGCAGTGAGCAGCTTGTCACAGCATTGACTGCATGAGATGCAGAGGCAAGGATTCATGCATTACTGTCCTGTTTCTGATCGCCTTAAGGGCAATCCACAGTGCTGTGGATCTGCACAGTGCCATATATAAAACTTCCAACCCCTAACACAAAGCATKTAAATGTCCTTTCAAGCCTTACATGAACCTTTTGTGTTGGGGTCAGCTGTGATAGTAATCATTAATAACAGTACTTTTGTCTCTTTGTATAATCCAACCATGACATTAATAAGTCCTGGGGTCATAGATCAGGTTCATAATCATGCTGCTGGCCTAAAGTAGTTGACCCCTCTTTTGATAAAACTCAAACACTTGTTCTATTCACAGACTCAGTTAGCATTAACTGTTCATCCACTGTCACTTTAGACTGGTTCCCTCTTACCTTTGCATAAGAAAAGGTTGACAAAACGCAGAGGAGCCCAGTATTGTAGGAAGAGGATGAGACATATCCTAAGGTAAAGTTTGCAGATGGGAAAACATATGAGGTGAAGGGAAAGAAAAAGGAAAAAAAAAGAAAAGAAAAAAAGAAAAAGAAAAAGAAAAAGAAAAAGAAAAGAAAAGAAAAGAAAAGAAAAGAAAAGAAAAGAAAAGAAAAGAAAAGAAAAGAAAAGA
>PTEX01000185.1:471882-505426 GCA_003342815.1 Eudromia elegans
AAGAAAAGAAAAGAAAAGAAAAGAAAAGAAAAGAAAAGAAAAGAAAAGAAAAGAAAAGAAAAGAAAAGAAAAGAAAAGAAAAGAAAAGAAAAGAACATTCTGCAAGTGAAAGCCACTGACACAGAGCAGACAAAAAGTCTGTGTATCCAAGAGTCAGACACCCCTAGCTCCTTGCCCAGTCAATACATTTGCTCTGTATATATGCTCAAAGTAGACAGTTGCAGGCTGGAGAGATGATGAGCATGCCATCACTGAGTAAAGATCTTCATACTTGGGGGAGTATGTAAGAAATGTTTATCAAAAGTTCACATTTTCATGAAACTCTATCAATAAAATGGCCTCTTATACTCATCACCACCTCCTGAGAAGGAGACARAACTGCCTGACTCTCTCACTGCCACTTTATTCTATTTCATCCCAGTGGTATGGGATTATCTGGGAGGAGATGGGAGAGGAATAGAGAGTTTGAAGATATGTAAACAGTTGCAGTATTCATCACACYACTTTTGGAGAAGATATAGTATGTAGTCAGCTGTCTGAATGAAAATAAAACCGTCTGTCTTTGCAAAGATGCTACCTAGCAGATTTTGATCACTGTCTCCAAAAGAAGTCAGTCATTAATCCRATTCTAAGTAATAAAACTGAACTATAAGTGGGTGACTTGATGCATATTCTCCTCCGGAGAGACAAGATGATAAGAAGCTAGTAGGGTTTGACTTGAATTGCTGAGGCCCTAAGTTTACTACTTATAGGGCAGAAYTGGCTAGAGAATGGTTCTCTGTGTRTGTCTGTCAGCACAATAATTGCATGCAAAAGTCATTTTTGCAGGTACTGGTKCAAACACAAGTAGATGTTGCAGAATGTTAATGGAGACCCCCTGAAGAGGTGGGCCTACGGTCCTATTCAACACTAATGCCCTATGCTGATAAAACCTGATTATAAATTGCTGGAATATTCTTATTTTCTAATAGTGTCATTTTCTGCAGTGTATTCAGCATTATGCATTATGCATTCATGAGAGTGTCCAGCTCAAGTAGGGACATTTAACTTCTGCTGCAAGTTCCACCCAGTATTGCATTTTTAATTCTCTTTCAGCTTCACAGGTACATCTTGAAAAGGCTCAGAGACTCATCAGAGAATGATACCAAGAGGAGTGCCGTTATTGCAGTTTTATAGGTAGCAATATGAAGGCTGAGAAAGGTGAAATGGTTTGTTTGGCGTCACACAGCGCGTCGTGGTTTCTGGAAAAACTTCACTCCCGCTTGTGAGCTAMAATGCTCCTAAATTGCACCAAAATGGCACTTCACAAGCAGCTGAAGCAATGTGAGTCAGGAGGCTCKGAATGCCTTTGCAGAGAAGAGAAACTCTTCTTTCAGGTTTGCATCTGCTTTGAATCCCAGGTGCTGTCACACTGAATATCAGCTATGTCAATGTGCTAATGCGATACAAAATGTGATAATGAGGTAGGAGTAGCTTTTGGATCTGCAATACAGACAATACAGGAGGAAGAATATGAATATGCTTTTAAATACTTCTTATCAGCAGTCAATTCAAATTGTAGGAGCTGGAATGGAGGGTATTTATATAGACTTCTTTCATAGCAGGAGACAAACTTTCATTTTTAGCTCATTCTCTGCTCATATTCCCAAAACATGTTTAGTATCATTAAGAAGTCTCAATAAAATGATGGAAATTAAGTCACAGCAAACAAAAACAGGTATGAGAAGTATTAAGACARTAAACAGTTAAAGTAGGTAAGCTACCAAATACTGAAGGAGATGAAATGAATTGGATGACTCACTGCTGAGTAGTAGATTGGAATATTTCTAAGGCAGAAATTTCTTTCTTCAGACTTCTTTGTAATAAAATCCAGAAAATTTAACCTGCTAATTCTTAAAGAAATACCGAATCCATATACTCAACGATACATTCTTCATCACTGCTGACTGCTTTGTTTCCTTTCCTTTCCTTTCCTTTCCTTTCCTTTCCTTTCCTTTCCTTTCCTTTCCTTTCCTTTCCTTTCCTTTCCTTTCCCTGTCCTGTCCTGTCCTTGTCCTTGCCACTTAAGACATGTAAATTTAGCATCTATATGTACAAGTATGTTTATAGATGCCTGAACTTCCCTTATAGCAAAACAAATCAAAACAAAACAGTCTATACATATAAAGGAATTTGTAAGAGATATTCAGCTGACCAGCTACAGGTATTTACTCTAAGGTGTTCCTTTCACAGTGTGCAATCCACCACCATGGTGAAGATGATTCTTGGACATCAAGGAAAGTATACAGGTTTTCCCTCATAGATTCCCTTTGGGGATTAAGCTTCTTCTGGATAACCAATTTCTGCTACTGGKAATCTGACCGCAGTTGTTCACTTGAGGGACACCAGACCTTATAATTGGACCAGTTGAGGAGTGAGCAGCCAGTGAGTCCAGCTGGGGCTGTTATGTATACCAGATAYAGGAGGCTATTCTAACAGTTGAATTCTGCAGGTGAACATGTCACTTGGCAACAGTGAAGTCCCTTTCTCTCCTAATTCTTTCCTTTTTGGTCCTAGCCCTTGAGTTCAGCAGCTCATCAGCCCATTTGCCTTTACATACTGTGCATTCTGAGTTTCAATTTGGCAGTGTCTTTTCTCCATCTTTTCTACCATTCCTACATCCCTCAATAGAAGCCTGACTCCTGATTTTTACATGCCTTGACTGTAGCACTTTGCCTCTGACTCCTGAGTCCATCCTGCTGGTAACCGCTGCACATTGAGGCTACACAGGTTCACAACTTGCCAGYAACAAACATTTATATAGGACATGGGGAGAAGCTCATTAATTTCTTCAGGAAAGGTATCTTTCTCCCCATTAGCTTTGCTAAACTCTTATTGCTATCTGCAGAAAGTCTTTTAAGTAATATGCCTGAGATTCAATGAACTACAGCAGCTTATCTGCAAATCAAAATGTTGTAAACAGCTGATCCAGCTCACAACCATTCAACATAAAAATCCTTATTGSATTGGAAAGCTGACTTCTTAGTTCTGTAAAATTCTCTTTCTATATCTGATGGATTGAGAAGGGATTAGGATGTGATGAGAAGGGAAACTCTATTCAAGCAATTTTTTTGAAACTATCTCCATATCCCATATAGGTGTCTATTTCTTGGATTGTGATAGGTTAGTGAAACCTTTGAAAACTTGTCTTTTAAAATACCATGGAAAAGTATCAATCCACTGATATTAATTTGATACATTCTCACGATTTCAATTCCAAATTAGATTATTAGATTCAGAAAAATATATATGTATATGTGTATATATATATATAAATTTGACTGTTATCATCTTTCTAATAACAGCATGAGATAGGGGATATGGAATAAGAATTCAAGTCCCTATGACAGAAAGTCAAATTCATGTCAATAATATGATGCCATTCAAAAATTTTTGGGTTATATATTTAAGTCTATTCTGCAAGTAGGTAGAAATTGACAATCAGCTCAGCCTATCTCCCACTTTACAGTAAATGCAAACTAGTCTAGTTATCAATCATCTTTATAAAAAGCAAAGTTTACATGGTGGCATGCAGAAGTCCCCTGTGATGTTTGTATTGATGATTAAAGAAAGAACAGTCAATAGAAATTTTTAGCTGGTTGGGTAAATCACTCAAAAATCTGCCTAGATAAAGCAATAAATGTACCAGATATAAMCTAAATGGAGTTATGTCATTTATAGCACTTTGCCTCCACTTCGCCTTCTTTTGAACAATTAGATGCTGGATTTGCCCATAATCACTCTTGTGCTCTTTTGCTCGCATCTCAGTAGAAGATAARGAGTTGTCGGAACTGGGCAACACTTTCGTGGAAGTTAATGGGCGTTCCACAGAGTGGGGAATGAATGAGACCTGTGGGAGCTSTCAGTGTGCAAAAGAACAATAATTTTCCCAAAGAAGAGAAAATGGGACTCTTCTCTGTATAGATAATGGACTCTGACTTCTGTACTCTCCGAGTAYAGAGGATGATATATGCTGGCAAATGTGCTATGCTCCAGGCTGTATTACAGGAGAAATTAGGATGTGAAAAATGGGAATGTAAAAAGAATTGATCAGGCTGATGACAGCAAGGATGGTGGCAGTSTAACCTTGACAGAGAGCTACTGGGGTGCATCCAACCATCCACAACCTTGATAATCATTCTCAGGAGGAAAAAATAATTGTTTCAATGAAGGGTAGGATTAGAAAGAAGAGAGGGAGAGAGTGGAGACCTTTTCAAATAATTATGCTAGTCTTCTGCTACCACCCCAAACAACCTTTGCATAATCTGATCAAATTCCACCCTAAAAGTTGTTTACACTTTTGTCTGAAACTTTATAATTTTTAACAACATGCTGACCCAAGACTTCATCACTTTCACAGAATCACAGAATTGTGAAGGCTGGAAGGGWCCTCCAGAGATCATCCAGTCCAAACCCCTGCTCCAGCAAGGACACCCAGAGCACGGGGCACAGGGTGGCATCCAGGAGGGTTTG
Source organism: Eudromia elegans (assembly GCA_003342815.1). Taxonomy (NCBI): domain Eukaryota; kingdom Metazoa; phylum Chordata; class Aves; order Tinamiformes; family Tinamidae; genus Eudromia; species Eudromia elegans. The sequence goes on from PTEX01000185.1 coordinate 476,395, forward strand.
GAAGATCTCCAGAGAAGGAGACTCCACAGTCTCCACAGGAGACTCTCTGGGCAGCCTGTTCCAGGGCTCTGTCACCCTCACAAGACAGAAGTTCTTCCTCACATGGAGATGGAGCTGCCTGGGTTTCAACTTGCACCGATTACCCTTGTCCTATCGCTGGCCATCACTGAGAAGAATTTGGCCCCCTCCTCCCTGCATTCACTGCTCATATTGATCAGATCTCTTCTCAGTCTTCTCTAGGCTAAACAGGCCTAGCTTATTTAGTCTTTCATTATATAATAGATGCTYCAGTCCCTCCATCATCTTTGTTGCTCTGCACTGGACCCTCTCCAGAAGCTCCATGTCCCTCCTGTGCTAGAGAGCCCAGAACTGCACACAGTTACTCGAAGTGTGGCCTCCCCAGAGCTGAGCAGAGGGGCAGGATCCCCTCCCTCGTCCTGCTGCCAACGCTCCTCCTGATGCAGCCAGGAGCCCATTGGCCTTCTTGGCCATTGGCCATTGCTGCCTTGGGGAACTTGTTGTCACCCAGGACTCCCAGATCCCTCTCTGTGGAGCTCTCTGTGGAGCTGCTTTCCAGCAGGTCAGCCACTAATCTGTCCTGGTGCCTGGGATTATTCCCCCAAATTTATTCTTTATTATTTTATAATATATTATTATTACYATTATTATTATATTATGTCTATTATTATATTAATTGTKCCTATTAATATTTATTATATTGCATATTATAAATTCATTATTATTTTTATCATTTTTTATTKCACATGCTTAAGAGTGGTTTCACCTTGATTGGAGAGCAGAAAAAAAAGGCAGAAAACAAAATCAGATAAGTCCATGCCCAGCAGAGGACTGTTGGGTCTGAAAAAACTGCCTCAATGAATATTTTATCAGTTGCTCACAATTTGGAGTGTTGACTATCCTTTACTTCAAGGGGTTTAGAGTGATGGTTTAAGATCTACCTTATATCCTAAGGATCTAAATGTGTGGGAGTTGTTTCTTTTCTCCTGTTAAAAAGATTTAAAAAAAAGTGTTTATATATCCCAGCTTTCTCTTTCTGTTGTGTTCATGTTYCAAGTGAAGAGAGAAACTGCAGAACAGGCTGCATATTTTAACTTAAGACTTTCTCACACAGAGTGTATTAATACAAGTGTGGGGAGCTGTAACACAAAATCTCATGCAAATCTCAGCATTTCCTGGTTTCAACTTGCTGACATGTTTTATAGGACATCATGTTTAATTGTGCCTGTGAGGAYTGTGAACTTCTTAAACAAAATGTTTCACCCCAGCTTTTTTTATTGTAATATGAACATTGCGAGTACATCCTAAAAATCTGCTCATGCCTTTTATTCTGTAGCATGCAGAGCATATTAAATCTAAAGGCCAAAGTTGTCTCTATCAAGCACAAAGCATGCAAGCCAGCAAATGAATAGGAAAATGGATGTATCGGCCTTCACTCACTTTTGGTTCCAACCCATGCAGCCATAGCTCACAGGTATGCAGAGGAGCTAAGTTCCAGCAGGCAATAGCTCAGTCTCTGTGCAAGTGTTATTTCCAAAGCAAAGACAAAAAGGGTTTCAGACTTCTCTGACTGATCTGTGGATGGCACCGTGGCTGCAAGGAGCACGGCTTGCAAAGAGGAGACGTGGGATCAACACCATTGAGCCTCTCTGTGGTTATTTGAAATAGAAAACAGTTTCCCTCTTCCAGTGTTGAGGAATACAGGGCCAAAGGCTCTTACACAGAGTCTCAGGGTGGTCTGGTTTTCCAGTTGGATGTAAGTGGAAACATACCCTGTTGCCCTCAGTATGTCACAGTTTTGTCTCCTTTTCCACTTTGTAACTGCCAGTGACTGTGTGGACTTTTGAGCTTCCCTTTCTCTTTCTCTGAATAAAATTCAGTAAATACAAAATAAAGTTAAAACAAAAAGGGGGTGTCTGGCTCTGGACATTTTGCACTGTGTGTTTTCTGTTGATTCTCGTTTATATTTAGCTCCCAGAACTAGGTGTCCAATTTGATGTACTCAATGTCATGGACAATGAACAGTAAAGAAAATGAGAAAGAAAAGATTTATCCTCTGCAGCCTGTGTGGTTGCATACAAGTTTTTTTCTGCTTTCTGTCAAACTCTCAAGGCACATTAGATGAGGTCCAGGCTCACAGTTGAAACTACTGATCCTGAGTGGTAGAAATTATGGACCGTTAAGGACAATGAAAGACCATATGAAATAGTAGCATTGCCCTATGAGAAAATAAACAACTGGAATAATTTACTATGCACATCCACCTAGCCTTAGTTACTACTAATTGATGCTTAAGAAGAGAGAATAAAATGGATCTCACTGATCTTGTGGTTCTTTGACAGGATATTTCTCTGTAAAATCTTTTATTGAGATATTAAATGTCTTTTATGTTATGGAGACAGTAGAACTGAGCCCACAAGGGTCCTAGTTATTCACAGTGCAGACCTGTGAGGTCTCAATACAAAGGGTGTTTTCATAAAATGGCAAGAAAAAGGTTTGTTTTTCAAAAGGTTTGTTTGACAGACCAAAGGCAAGGTTTGTTTGTTTGAAGCCATTGCTGATCAGCAAAGCTCTCTTGTGTGCCTCCTTTTTGCTACCTCTTTATCACCTTGCTTGGCTCTCTATGTCATGGAAAATGAAGGGTTAAATCTGTGTACCAGCACCAATTAATATTGCTCACAAGATGCCCCTCTGCTCACAAGCATCATCTAGAAAATGAGGAAAAAACTCAGCTGAAACTTCATTTCTGTCGAGATTAGGAGTTCATTTCTCAGCATCTCTGCTCATTATTCAAACCTACCTTAGTTGGAGTATTTACTAGGATGGTGAGAAATAGGGCCTAGGGACATATGTATTGTATGTAAAAATAAGGTAACAGGATGCAGAAGGGAAGCAAGATCACTCTTCTCTTCCTATAAAGTCAAATGCAGAAGCAAATCGAATAAAAWTAAATAAAGGATTTAAAGGATTTTTTTTTTTTATATACAGCATATTATTAGTCTATAGACCTCCCTAGTTACATCACACTAAATAAAATAAACAGCACATTGAAACCTTCAGTGACACTGAAGTGCAATATTATGTTCTGTAAATTTTGGTTCAGCCAAGTAGTCCTCCTCAGCTTGGTTCAGACTTAGTACAAGCCAGGAGCCATTTTCAATGGGTAGTTTATAAGTTATCATACTGTTCTAGTGGCTGGAAAAGTTCAGTATTATGTGTAGGTCATTCTGCACCAGCTGACCTCAGAATGTGGGAGCATGCCTGGACACACTTAATTTCCTAGTATAGATGTAGCTACACTCACAGGACTCTTCTAGGGTTAAGTATTTAACAAGATTCCKGAAGGACTGAACACTTTTATGGTGCCAGGAATGAGGAAAATGCCATTAATGACAAAACCCTCGAGCTTTAGAGTTTTCAACAATTTTTATGACTGGAAATGATGGAGGAAATCTCATGCCGGGGTAAAACGGCTCTGCATAGGGGTATTTCTTAACCTGTCTTCCTAGCATCTAGCTGTGGTTGATTTCTTGTCACAGTCGATGTCTGTTCCCATCTGGCAAGTGATATGACCTTTTACTCCTCTGTGAAGGATTAAAATGCTGAGCTGAGAGGCAAGAATATGTTTAAGAATAAATAAAAAAAGAAGATAAAAGCAGCCAAATCATTTTAGCACAACTGATTTGATTTCCCTTGCGTCGGCATAGGTTTTCTGTGAAGGAGGAGGAGGCGGGAACATTTACCAGTGATATGTCTCCCTGGAAGAATCATATATTATGCTTTGAATGAATATTGGCTTAACACTAACAAGGTTTGAGGCCTTGTTTACGCCATCCACACAGAAACRTGGATCAAACTTGAAGGCCGATGATGGTTTTATTTGTAGATGATTTTGCCTAGCGATAGTTGCCTTTGACAGCATTTCCTTTGATTGAGTTTATTCCCCTTGATGTGATTGCACACAYGATATGTGCATTGGGCAAAAGGTCACAACTAACACCATTCCTGCTAAATCCCGTTTAAATTCTTTGCATTGTGCAAAAYCCCTTTCCCACCTCAGAACCATACAAATGTATTGGATTTAATCCATCAAGACAATGTTGGAGGAAGGCAGTCAGCAAGCCATGACGCTTGTGGTTCCATTTTTTCTAGTCAGGGAAAATTTAATGCTTTCAATAACCATGTTCGAGGGAGCCTGGCAGCMCAGAGCTCGTAATGAGCTTCCGAGCCACATTCTTCTCTGCTGCATTTGGAAATCTGGAACAACTCAATTAGGCACTAGAGATTTACTTTAGATTAGCACCTGTGCAGCAGAGAGCTTTGATCTAGGGGTAGGATTTTCCCCACGTGGGACAGCTCTTTATGAAGTCCTTTCAACTCCTCTGTTAAAAGCAAGACAAATAAACTTCCTTCACTTGTTGATTCTCTTAGGTCCCGACTGACTTTGTGTTTAGTTTAATTCCCATTTGGAGGGAGCGTGGATGAATTTGGCTACACAGAGCATTAGATATTTCTTCTGAAAGTGATGCAAGTGGCCTTGCAGAAAGGCTTTTAGTACGAACTGAAGGTGAGTTTGAAGGCATTGGTCCAAAATAACTAGTGTGTAAAAATTTTCACCTGCCTTTACCACACCCAAAATAATAACAATAAAAGATATTTCTGAGATTTCTACTGAGCAACCAGATCACAGTACCAGCACTCAAAGATCCCAACGGTTAAGCTCCTTATGAATTTCTGCTGGTGGCTACTGTAGGGCTATCTGTCTATTTAAGACTTAGAATGAAATGTGGTACCACCATCCTAATTAAGGCAGTTTTGTTAGTGGGCTGGACTAGTCTAGAGTCAGAAATGAAAGATTTCCTGTTCTTTCTGTCTTTTTTCTTTTTTCTTTTTCTCCTGAAGYTGATTCCTTGTGTAGTCATTCTCTTAACTATTAACTTAAAGAGTARTATTTATAAGGTCTTATACTGGTTCCACGTGAAAGATGGTATAAAAATAGATTAGTTATGAATGTGAACTCTTCTCATCCCCCACAGACTTCTCTTCCTACGCTCAAGAAGGARTACAGATAAGCAAGCAAGACAGCTCTTTGGAGTGGAAGGGAGCCTTGARTCCCTTCTCTCAAGCATGTCCTTAACCTGCAGAGCAGCAGAACCATCTGGGTCATGTTCTGGTGAGGAACTCAATCTGGGTTATTCAGGGTTACCATCATACTGCAATGGTAGGAAGCTATAACTCASATCTTGTTTGAACCACCCCACATGCAGCCTTCCCTTCTCCATCCCTCCCATGGTTAGAATTTTTGTCACAGCTGTTAGCTCTGTGACAAAAGAAAAAAACAAAGGTCACAAGTTCAGTGAGGAAGAGCAGGGGATCCMAGCAGGTTAGGGCTGTATCAGAGAATTTGAGGTGAAGGAGTAAATAGATTTATTGCTTTTCCTAGAATCCCTTTACAAGAGCCTGGTTCTGTCAAGGCCCTTGAGTAGGAAACTCAGCTCCTCCCTGATGGTGGCAAATATCCAACTAAATGTTTAAACGGTTATGAGAGGTGATGACTAAGTCCCTATTGTGAATTAGCTCTTCGAATAGAACACCTAAGCAATCTTTATGCACCTAGGGTGTGTTGCTCTCCACCAACTYTATTTGCYYGTTTCCATTGTCCAGATTGTTCATTGTCCATAAAGCCCCGTTGASTGTACTGTGCTATTGTACAGCAGARAGGCATGCACAAACACTGCTGTATATTACAAMACACCTTATTATTTGCCAGAAAAATTGGATAGGATCTTCTGAAACTTCTTCGACTGGAAGAACTGTGCCATTTGTAGATAAGGAYGTGAAACTGGTGGAATGCAAACAAAACAAAACAAAGACGAAAACACAGGCTATGCCCATCTGAGGAAATCGTTCTCTGAATGACCACAACCTACATCACCGAACACTGAAATTCTCAACACATTTCTCCCTGAGATGCTGTTTGTTTTACAGAAATATGGTATCTTGTTCTTTTTCCTTTTCTGAATTAAAATGAGCTTTGTACTAGTTAGGTTTCATTACCTTGATTATCCTTTCAGCATACTTGTGCCCCTCGAACCCACAAAACAAAGCCTGATTTTATTTGCAGATTATTTTTACCTCCCACAAAATAACCAAGCGAGCATTTAGTATGATTGCGTTCATTTATTTTCCTATTAGTATGTTTATAGTAGATATAATAAGAAAGCAAATGATTCCACTGTATATTTACGTGAGCTTTCTGAACGGTAAAATGCAGAACCTGATTTAAACCCTAAAAATTACAGAGTTATGGCATCCGAAGTCCTAACTGGAACTAYTAAACAGAGAATTTACAAGCTGAAAAACTTGCATGGAGACTCAGATGCAGAACTGAGTCTTTCTTCCCCTCTTACTGCACTCGGAGCTTAGGTTTTTGCAAAACCATGAGAAGAACCTTTAATCAAATCCTACTAAAAAGAACCAGAAACAAATCTCATATTCAGCAAAGTCCCTAAAARAGAGCTTAATTTTTCTTTATTCAGATGGATGCACTGGTTCGTGAGCCATCCTTGTGCTGCATGGTCTAAAGCCAGGGTATTGGCTCAATGTCTCTGGCTACTTGATTAAAGCTATGAAAACAGCCAGGTGCTCTGTGTATTTAGTGTTAATGTCTTGAGAATGGCATGACTTCGGGAGATGCCTAACTGCTCTTAGAAGTGTGTGGAGACAAATAATTGGAAAAGTGGGATGAAATTCCTCTTTTCACCAGAATCACCTGCCATTAGAATAACAGGTCTTGGAGTTTTTATGAAATGGAGTTTTTAAGGACAGGCTCCATCCTACCAGAGATGAATAAAATGAGCCTGGGTTGCTATTTTTGAAGCTTCTTTCCTTTTATGAGTGTTCCCAAAGATGGGTACATTTGATCCTCTTCCTAATTCCTTTTGTGTCCTGCTGCATGTAAGGCACTATAAAAGGCTTATTAGTATAGCTGAGGGAAAAAYCCTGGCTCATAAAAACCGTCTCTTGATGAACCAGTATATTTCTACTTCTTTACACCTCCAAGCAATTATTCTGATCTATTGAACAGCATAAATGAATCAAATGGTTTCTATTGGTGATATAGATACAATTTGCAAAGCTAAAATGGAGGAAAATTGACTTAGATGTGAATTTTTTATTAAAAAGGGAAAAATAAAAAATCCAAACCCTCACTGACTGAACAGATGAATCTAGATAAAACAGAAATAAGGCATGAGTCCATAAAGTGAGTGTGTCTAGTGTGCAGAACAGGTTAGAAAAGAAAGGGTAAATAGTGCATGGTTTGAGGTACTGAGGCCCAAATGAAATATTTTTATTTGACTCTCCAAAACAGTCCTGCATTTGAAGTTAAACCAAGGTCTATGCAAATGAGGCTTGAACTGCAGACCTAGTCAAGACCAAAGGTGAGTTCAAAGTGAAAAGAAATACCTCATCCGAGTGACAAAAAGCTGTGGATAAAATTAAACTGTTTCCCAGGAGAGTTTGTCTGCTTTGTCTCAGCTTTGGATTGAACTCTTTCTACTAATACTGTACTCTGAAGTTGAGTGTGCTTCCTTTGGCCACAGATATGAATAGGCTGTTTCAGAAGCCAAATATAGACATCTTTGGGCTGGTTTCTGATGGAAATCATGCTTCCACCCACAATTCTCAGTAATTTCAGGGGTAGGCACTTGGTTCTGTCTTGTTTCGTGGGATGCCTCTAACTTTAGACACTTGTAGACACAGCAGTTTCTATTCTTTTATTACTTGTTTTATAATTTTCTTTCTTGATAATTTGTGAGATGGGACCCATCATTTTTTATACTGTGTTAGTACATTACTAATTACTCAAATAATAATCACAGCAAACTTTCAAGCCTGGAGTAAACAGCCTGGAGACAATGGTGCTTCTTTAGGTTAAGACTAACCAAGAGTAAAGTCTCATACTGATTTATTTTGGTTTTCCTCTGTGAAAGCTTTAAGTAATGGTCTTACAAATGCCTGTACTGAGCTCCACATTGCTGAGTCCATGCTGTTAATGGCATTCTGTTATACCTTGGGCTTCCGTGTAGATAAATCTTTCAACATCTGGTACTTTCTGATGTAGAAACTGGCCTTTTGGCATTCAGCTGGAAGTTAAGAGAAGAATCCACGCTGGGCATCACTCACCCAGAACACATTTCATTCAACTACTGCCTTTCTGCACACAATTCACCTGCAATGCGCYTTTCCCAGGGAGAGCAGCAGAATGCAAAACGCACAGGGAAGTCGAACCTGCTCTCCTACACTTTCCCATTCTCTCCAGAATAGCCACAGAGCTAGGTCAAAGCAAACTGCTAATCATTTTCCAGACTGATGCTRGTTTTAAAATTCCGTCTCCCAAATACAGTTTATTGATGACACAGATTTACATTAAAAAAACAAATAAAAAAAAAAGGAAAATTTTTCTTAGAGTCATTTTGTCAATGTGTTTGCACTTTCTTCCCCTGGATAATTAGCCATTTTATTTGTAGGCAGGTCTACAGCTCATCTTCTGGACAGTCCATGGTGTTTGTTCCAATGCCCAGTGCTCCACCAGTGACATCTACTGGCTAACACCAYCCTTGGCATCATACACAGAGTGGTCTGTCCAGGCATGGTCCAAGCCCAGGACCGCATGGAAAAGTAGAGGCAGCATCCCTAAAGAACGATCATTAATGAAACATGGAGCCATGTAAAGGGTTTGCTTAGGGTTTGCTTAGGTATGAAGCTGTCAAAACTCTTCTGGCCAGTCCCCATGCCTGGATTGAGGCCAATCTTTTCATTACTGTTAAAATGGCATTGAGAAGTATGGAAAGGCCTGATTCACACTTTTGTGGACACCACTGTTTTGTCGAATGTGTGGACTGTATGTCTGATTTACTGCTGTTGTGCCTCCTGAATAACTTTGTTTTTTTTTTAAATCAACCCATATTTAACTCTGCTATCTTACTCTTATCCATTCACTGAGAACTATTGTGGATGTTGATCTTACTCTTGCAAAATGGAAAACTTTTAACCACTGGTTTCAGCCAACAAAAGCTGTGTGATAATAGAATGGGAAAACTGCCAGCTATTCAGTCAGCTGTAATTCAGTTTCCAAGAAGATGCCCATTGCCTGACCTCTAATAAATGAACTGTAAGCCATCGGCATGTGATTGGTAAATGCCTATATAAATGCACAATGAATTGCTTTGAAAAGGGTATTTTCTGTCTATTTGCATACAATGACGTGTTRTATTTGCTCTCTGCTCCACACGTCTCTGAGTTAAAGCAGCCAGTCTTCAACTGCTATAACTTCATTGGCATTTGGTTGAATTCCTTCTGCAAAACAAATAAAAAATAAATGGCAAACATCAATCTGAATTCTAAAGTTCAATCACGTTTGTGCCCTTTAATATTCACTATTTGCAAACATTACTCAACATCCAGTCTGGATGCTGAGCTGCTGGTTGTTTATTTGAAACCATTGAGCCATGTAAGGCAGGCGACTCTTTGTAGCCTAGCAGCAAGCTAAAAATAAACCATGTGTGCGGAACATTGACAAGCTATGGTACTGCTTTTATTTTTTTTTTAGACTTCCTGTGTGTTGGTCAAATRGGAGGGATGTTCAAACAACTGGTCAAAAACACATGTTTGTGAAACACGTTTTTGCAAGACTGTTCCTCTGCCCAAATCCCAAAGTTCTGCAGCACTCGGTGTAACAGAAAAGTCTCTCCTTTTTTTAATAGCAACTATTAGACAACTTCCTGAATTAGGTTACTGTTGTGCGGAAAATCTCGCAATCAAGAACCATATGTCCAAAAAGGAGACAGAGGAGTCCTATAACTTTATTCGAATAAAGGGAGAGCCCACTAGGCATGTTCCCTGTGGGGTCTCTCAAAGTGCTGGAGGTCGCGCTCTCCTTTTATCCTAATTTCCCAGCCGAGGTACCCATCTCCTTTTCCCCATCAACCAAGGTACTCAGGAGTTACCGGCTTCCTGCCCGCCTATACCAAACTCCAAACCCAAATTTCCTAATAATGTTATTTCACCTTAGTGTTTCCATCAGCACAAAGTCATAATGAAGAACTTATAGATRGGCCTATTTCCACTAAATACAATGATGATTGTTACAAGGACCCTACAACCTCGTGTCTCACTCCTGGAAATGCAATAACAACCCTCAGTTTTGTTCAACAATATTTGTATTAAAAGTTATAGCACAGGCTTCATATTATATCAGACACTTTTAATAGGAAAAATAGCCAAATGTGTATATATATTTTCATTCTTCCTTCCTTCCTTTCCTTCCTTTCTTCCATGTTGTCCTAGGGTCTGAAGAGCATGCTATGGTGCCCAGGAAAGGCACRGACTACATGCTGTTATGTGTGGCTGTATTGAGGGGCAGAGGTCTCTCAGGTGGTGAAAYAAGGACCTTCATTGCAGTCGTCCTGTGGCTTTTACCTCCTCCTACAAACGAGCCCTGCCCCTCCCCATGAGGCTCTCACAAGGACCCTCTCCACAAGGTRCTCCAGGAGCAACTTCTGACCAATCACCAGGAGCCCCAAACKCCTTCACCCAATCACGTCCRAAGGCTCCCCTGACCCTACCAGGTGTATCCCATGAGGGGATTTCCACCGCTTTAGTTTCTGTYGTCATCTCAACGACCCAGACTKGACCCCMGGCTSYRCAGACCCCCACAGTTAACTGGATTCAGCACTGTGTGTTAGAGGTGCTAATGTGAAATGGGATGGACAGGAGCTACCCTGTGTCCATCTGGCTTGAGGATTAGGGAAGTCTCCTTGAATTGCATGAGTCTAGAAGTGTAAATATTGCCCAAGGCTTTCCAAATCTCAGCCTAAGGCATTTCTTTGGTGGGAACTGTGGGATTTCAGCAAATGGTTATTTCTAACATTTGCTTCAAAATACACTAACCTGCTACACACTCTTCTTTAAGTACAATGAATATTCACAGACTAACTTTTCCTGCAGCCAGATAGTCATCTCTTGTTTGGACTTACAAGATGGTGTTAGCTATTGACCTCCTAAYGTTCTGTAATTTATGGGAAATTCTCATCCATGTCTTGGTTCAATTTGAAAACGAAGAAATTTCTCATTTGCTTTCCCAAGCAGAATATAGGAGAGAAAATCAATTCTACTGGGTAACATTCCTTTTGCTGGATGTTAGGTAGGTGTTTATATGAAAGCCATATGTTTATATGAGAGCCAGCCACAGTGTGGCTTTATAATAACCAACAGAGAGAAACAGGAGATTTTGGGCCATGTTTCATTTGAACTAATCCGAAATATATTTGAGAAAGAATTGCTCTCTGAAAGGGCTCTTTTCTTTCCATTAGCTAATGGCAACTAGCTCAAATACAGGTAATATCTACACTACAATGTCTACAACTCCTATCTCTCCATTTTCACCACTGATCAAACCTCAACAAGCTCATTTAGATTTGCCAATGGCAGATAAGATCAGATAGTGTCTTTCCATATTTTGTTCTTTCAATATCTTCTGGTTAAATTTTTGTTTGTTTGTTTGTTTGTTTTGTCCTTTTTTTTTTTTTAATTGAGCAAATTTCTGGAGAAAGCCAAACCAAACCAAAAACCAGTTCCCATTGATTTCGCTTAAAAGTAGAGACTTCAAGACTGTATGTAAAGCTTTCCATGTTCAGACCTCCAAGTCACTGAGATAGATCTTGTTGCAATTATAAATACAATCCTGTGGGTCTGACTTCCCTTTATCTAGGACTGTAAACATCCTTAGCCTTTTCCTTAACAAATTCCTGCCTGCTCTTGCCTCCCCCAACAGTAAAATTTAGCTATGGAATCTGGTGGACCACTGAAAGATTAATTACATTCTCAATGTGAGAAGGGTAACTACCACATTACCTAACTTATTAGCTTGAAAGAAAAAAGTTAATTGCTCCCTGAGGAATCTATGTTTATGAGTGGAAATAATATTTATGAGAAAAAAATACAAGATGAAACTTAGAAATATAGGCTAACCTGAACCAACTTCATAAATAAGGAAGAGCACATCAGGGAAACTAAACAGGTGTGGAAACCACCATAAATTGCACCTGGGAGAAGATGGTGATTTGTAATGATAGAACATTATGATCATCATTCAAATGTGMTGCCTATAGAGGAAGTTTCTTGTTGCCTGCTCTACTGCATGCTAAACTCCTGAATATGAATAGTAGAGGGAAAAAAAGGCACAATCCTTTAAGAGTTCAGTGCTGCTCATGAGAGGCAATGTTTAGAAGTGCATTATTAGATGATTATGCAATATTTATGATCAGTCTTTGATTTTACAAAAYCAGAGTGGGGTTCAGGTAACTCAARTTGTGACTTATATCTCATGATTTTTCTACATATCTAAATATTAAGTAACTATATCTAAGATGGTCATTATAGGCCCCTTTTACAGACAATAGTGATGCATTGATTGAGATRAATCACTCTGTAGAAGTGCTGATTATTGCTAAAGGGGACTCAGAGTGACCAGTTCAGACTTAGGCATCTAAAGATGTAATTTAAAGTCAAGTTATGCGAATTAGACTAAAGTGGTCCTTTCATGTTACAAATTTACTTAGAGCAAAAGGAATCCAGAGAACTATTAAGTTGTGGAAAAGCAGGAATTAGCAGATTTACCAAAGAGAGCAGCAATTATATCACCACTATTAAACACAGATTTTCTTTCAGCTCACTTAATGTATACAAAGAAAAAGGAAGATGATTTATTAAATGAAGAATTCCCAACATTTGCTTTTCACAGAGTGGGCTTATATCTCAGATAATCCTGACTATAAGAGCTGAATCCCTTTCTCTGCTCACTGCGTCCTTCACCCTCTAACAACGATCAGCGTACTGCTGTTGGCATCTGCAGTCAGCTACTGTTGTCACCAGTGTTTGTGTTGTTAGCATTTTACTGATCTTAAGTCACGAAGGATGATGTGAGTCAGTCAAAACAAATGTGTCATCTATTCTGCTGGCTCACAGTCACCTCCAGCTATCTGTATGTATAAATCTATATGTAAGATATTTAGATATTTGTSCTCTAGCAAGATGGATCTGTGTTTAATTTTGCTCCCCTCAAGTGACACTACATCTTCTGCAAGAAAAAATTATTCCTTGAAAGATTTTATATAATTTATTTACTATTGCAGAAGAAAACAGCAGATTTATTGCACCTGTAGATGTCTTCCAAATCCAAAACKTATGGTGAACCCCCTGTGTATTGTTCTTGACGTAAAGCAAAGATCTTGATCTTGATGAACCAATATCTCTCCCTTTGCTTTGTATCCAAAAAACGCTTGATAGTGAAGATTAAGGTGCTATATACCTTATATAATACAGGTGTTATATAAGGAGAAAGAGGGCATTTGAGGTGATAATCAAATATAATCTGAATAGGAAAAAYGCAGTGTCTAAAGACCTGGACGCTATGGAAATTGCCAAGCTATAGATGTGTTCTTGCAAGATACAAAATTTGATCCTGTAGCAGAGTGTTACTTGCCCCTCTGTCCTGAACAAAGGGTGGCCCAGATCCCAGTTGGGACAACAGCGGGAGAGAAGGGAAGTTGCTGGCTCCAATTTTGCTCTCTTTATGAGTGTGGGAGGCAGGATGGTGTAGCTGAAACTTCATTGGCTTTATAGCAGATGAATTTTTACAGTGTCAAGCTTTGATATTGTGGGTAGCAAAGGGTGTGATCTGCTTCAACAGCTCCTTGTAGTTCATTGAGTTGAAGATGTTGTCCGCTCTGTTTCCAAACCCAGACTAGATCTGCTGTGATATGATGAGCATTTGCCTTTCTAACATAGAGACTAAAGGCTAAGGGCAARTGGGAGAACCACTGAGAGCCAACAGCGAAGCATGTGACTCCTGGCAAGTGCCACTGTCCCAAGACTCAAACCAGATTGCCCCCATTAATGCAAGCAGAGCATGTTGATGCATGCTGTATCTCAAGGAGGTGCAGTGTTTTGTCTGTTTTGTCAGTATATTTAAATTCCCAGCGACAAACTATAACTGGTTTGTTGCACATTTCAGCCTTCAGGAAAGATTCTTTCAGCTTAATTTGCTTTATCAAAGTGAAACATGCACATGCATATAGCTAAAGAGGTAATTCATAGGAAAGTGCATCAGCATTTCATCAGACTTTCTTCTTCCAGAGGCAGTTGCGTTGAAAGAGCARATTAACTTTGAAAGTTAGTGTTAAATGAACAAGTTATTCTACCAGATATTCTCAAAATATATCTATCCAAGATGTTTTTGTTTAAAATACAAATGGTCTAAACTCTTTTATGCTGCAATTGATACTATARAACCATAGAAAAGCAGTCAGGTACRCAAATTTCTATTGACTGCCAATTCCAGATGAGGCAAAGCAGCTATTTTTTTCCCCAGCATATTGARATTCCAATTGCAACCCTTCTTTGAAAAAAAAAAAAAGTCAGAATTAAACATCAGAAAAGCTGAATGACTTGCTTAAGAAATGCAAAATTAATGTAGTTCCATATTTTCATTTTTCCAAAGCTTTAAGATATACGGTTTAACAGACTAAACAAATTAATAAGGACAACTGCTGTTAGTCTGCCTGCCTTTTTCACATAAAAAAGTAAAACTAAAGACTGTAACACAGGCTACAGAACAGAAGAGTAGTTAACTGAAAAGGATGTTTAGTCCTTCYCTGGTTCAAGGTAGGGTAATTCCTGTGTGATGACCTGTATATCTTTCCTAAGGAGTATTTATCTGACCTGCTCCTAAAATTCTCAATTGCTAGATACACCACACTTCACCCATTTTTTTTTTATTTTTTTTGCTGTTTTTCTATATACTTTCTCTAAGAAAATTCCCAAATTCTGATTTCTGTTCCTTGATTTAAGGCTTTTTCTTCTTGTCCTATCCATAGGGATCCGTATCCAGGGATATGCAGAATAGATTATCCTCATTCACTTTGCAATGGACATTTGGATTCTTGAACACTATGAGCAGGTTCCTTCCCAGATTTCTCTTCCTTAGGCTAAACATCTCCTGTTCCCCAGTTTTTATGCATTGAATTTTCTTGAGCAGATGAGAGGCTCTGTCCTGCAGCCCCAACACTTGACATCACACTCATGACAAATTCTGGATAGTATTGCAATATTTTCAGGATATTTTTTTCTTGCAAGTGTTTCTGGGCTTGAATAAGATTCAGAAAGTCCCGTTTCTCAAGTACCAAGAGAAGCTCCTCCTTTGTGAGCATCCCTGGGTTAAGGTGATGCCATTGGAGGTAACTCTCTATTCAGTTTGATGCTAGTTAACATCTCTTAATGGTATTTGACTTTAGCAAGCATAGTTCATCACTGACTCCTGTTCACCCTTTTAAATTTTTCCTAACTTTTTGTTTAACTTTTTTTCCTAAAAAAGTTGTTGTCTCACATGCTATTTCCCATCCTACCTTTGTGGAGTAAGCTGTTATCCAATAAAGTGCAGCATCTTTATTGAATTTTATCTTTTTTTGGGTGATTTTTCTTCTATATTGTGATCCTTATGCCCGTCCTGTCTGCCAGTGTTCTTTCAGTCCCTTCCAACTTTACCTGTTTAATGACCATATTCTCTACTAGATCACCCAGGTTATTAAGAGTAGTAAATGCAGAGCAGATCCCTAAAGAACCCTAAAGACACATACTTAGATTTTTACCAGATATTCCTGATAACTGGTCCCTAGATATAGTACTGAGGAGATTTATACCTATACTGCAATAAATTCACAAAGACCCAATTTTCCATAATCTCTAATAGAGTGTTAGCAGAACTGTTAGAAGCCTTGCTGATGCCATAATGTATATCAAGTCTTTTTTTCTTTTCTATTCACAGAGTAAACAATAAAATTGCACTTACTTTAAAATGATTTTCACTCAACTAATTTACTGGCTATTACTCATCCATTTGCAATTACCATGAGAGAGGCTTAATTGTCATTTTTATTCTGAAGGGATTCAAGCCCCTGAGGAGCACACRTTGTATTTTTGAAAGCTATTTAGTCACTTAAGAATACAAATTCTTTTGGCTTTCAGTGAGACATATATCCTGTAATGAAACTGGCATGCAGATGAATCCTGAACACATGTCAGGAACAGGAAACCGTGGGAAGTATATGGCAGTGRGGGCAATCTTAGGTCTTTGTCTTCAGCAGACATTCAATTCTTGTGACAGATCCCATGTGGAGCCATGGAAGTCCTGCTGTGTTATCTGATTTTCTAGGTTTTAATAATTTAAAATGTCTAGTTCTTCTGGAAAACAAAGCTAAAACTTTGTTGTCGGTATAATTCAAAGGTCACCTTGCAGCTTATAATGCCAAGACGTATAAAAATACCTAAATATATTACATTTAAATATATCTAAATCTATAGCTTTGAATACCCATGGGCAGGTTTTGCAAGTTTGGATGAAGTCTGTGAACCTTGAGTAACAAGGGGGCTGGCATTGGAGAAAGCTGGTTTAATATTATGTTGTATATGTTCTTGTGCCTTTGGACAGCAGTATAACCTCAGTCACAGAATTTCACTTTTGAATTTCTTTTATAGAGGAAGATCAAGTATTTTTCTTCCATATTTACTCATATACACAAATGAATTTCACTTTTGAATTTCTTTTATAGAGGAAGATCAAGTATTTTTCTTCCATATTTACTCATATACACAAATGAAATCTGTGGCTACATCCCTGTTATTTTGATGTAACACATGCAGCACAGAGTTAGCATGGCAGCGCATATGTTGAAGCCCAGGCTGACCATAACAAGACCACGGATCTCCTCTGCTTTAGCTCCAGGTTCATTTCCAGCTTTTCTGAGCCTGCATTTCTGCTTTATATCCAGTTTCGTATTGGCTCCTTGGCTCTATTCTCCTGTTTAATGTCATTACTTGGGTTATTACTCCAGTCCTCTCTATTTTTTTCTTCTCTAACCATTGGGTATGACTGGCAACCAGATTGTTAGATGAACCAGCGAGCAAATGGTGAGAAAATTAAAGGAGATAAAGAAGTACTTTTAGGTTGTGCACAAAATCTTACTACTTCTTAATAGCCCTGCAGCCTTGCAGGATCAGCAACTTATGTRTAAGTGTAGAAAAGGGCTCTGATTCCTCCTTCCCCTTTTACATAGGGCTACAGTTTATCTAGCCCACAAGTTTTAGCAGTTCCCTATTTCTGGACACTGCTATTAGTCTTATTAATTTTTCAAATTAATTTATCTTCTTCACTTGTGAATATTCGAATATTCTGTACTAAAGACGTTGYGAGGTGCCTTCCACTATAATCAGACAAAAAGGATTCCCTGAGGATACATAGAGCTAGAGAAAGCATAATCAGGTGCTGATAAAATGTCTATAGGTCTGTGCATGATTTAAAGTAGAGGTGGGCAGACCTCTGCCAAGGAAATTAATGTCCAGCTGAAAGTAGCCCTCTTGGTTCTTGGTCTCCTGTGAAATTGTCTGAGAGAAATGGGCAGCTCTGYAGTTGCAGATCAGACCGTCTTATATAGAAGATCTATTGCCCTCTGCAGATGTCTGTTTCTCTCTATTGATTCCCAAGGGAATCTCACCCCCAGTCTATTATCCTGCTGTTGAACTGTTAGTATAAATTAATATAATTAATCTTTATATTAACTAGGTTGATTTCCTTCTCCAACATACTGAAAGATTGTCCTGAAATATAACTTCTATGGTGAAAAAATACATTAAAAAGAATAGCCTACAGTTATTGGAAGACTGTTTTTATCTATTTTTTTCTCATATCAGAAGCATCAGAAAATATTTTCATTCTTGTCGCTTTTCCAATAATGAGGAAAAATAACAGTCAACTGTTCTCAAGCTGAGATATAGGACACAATAAGAGCATAAAGAAGCAACTGTTGGGAATGTGCATGTGTATGTGCCAGAAAAGTCAAGCTKTTGCTGTGAGATTTTCTTTTATGATGCTGAAATTAATAGTAAGAACATAAAAGACAGAGTTCATCTTCCCCACTCCTTTGAAATTGTATCTTTAGTYAAGCTTTTCCATTTTCCAGGGGGAGCTTTTTTGAGACTGTGACTGTTTTATTCTGCTAGCTCATATTTAACATTTGCCATTCCACACATGCAGCGTTTTCTTCAGTGAAGTGCATGGATTCCCAATGGTTACCTTAACAACGTTTACTGAAATTGGTTTGAAAGACACAAGGAAGCAAATTTTCTCTCTTTATTCTGATAGTTCCACATTACTGCAGTAAAAAAAAAAAGTTAGTGAGTGAAAGCTGAGGAATGGTCATATATATTACKTCTTGGTGCACTAAATGGTTGAAGGGACAGGCTTTTCAGCTGRCTTAAACTGTTATAACTCTTCTGAATAGGACATATGATGTTGGTCAGCTGTACTCTGGGGACAGAACCTGCCACTCAACATGTTGCAAGATTTAAAGTAATTAATACCTATTAGCAAAAAAAATGTTTTATATGTGTGAGGAATGGTAATATTTGATAATTGTGAAGTTTTTTTAAAGAAAACCTGTTTCTTTACTTTTCAGTTTTCTGAGCAATATGTTCGTATTATATTGAAATATGCTGAATTCTTTATGTATGCTGTGGGACAGGGAAGAAAAAGGCAGTGTAGAAATTAAAACCTGTAAGATTGAAGAAGCCACATTCATTTTGAAGTAGATCACATAATTATTACATAATTACATGATTTCCTAAAAGATAGAGAACTAGTCTAAGCTGGTTGCAAGAAAAAAAAAGTATTGCATACAAGACAGGAAGAAAAAAATTCATTCATTTTAGGTAATTTAATTTGCCCTTACCTATAACCCATTAAATTATTTCTTTCCTTTTGAGCTTGTTATTTTTCAGGTTTCCATCAGCCTAAATGATTAGGGAGTGTCAAACATTTAGGCTCCTGGAAGAATCTAACCTCAAAGGAAGAAATATTTGGAGTTTTTCGATGATAACCACAAGTGACTTGAACACTTGAAGCACGTTGTGCACTGTGGTGCAGCAGGACTTGACTTTGTCCATCAGCATTCCTGCCAAAATGATCTGCTACTGACATTGCAGCGATGAGGTGGCATTTGCTTTTGGGAGACCTGTGTGGTGTCTTGTGTCCTTTGCAGTGACTTTTTTCCCCTTTCCTTGTAAAAAGTCATTTCAATAGAACAGGGTGCATTTGTACACTTCCTGAGCAAGACATTCTGGGCACAAATCATCACCTAAATAGTAAATTTGCTGCTTGATTTTTTTTTTAAGGTCTTTTCTCGTGATATGTGAAGGAGTAAAATGATGTCAAATAAACTGCTACTGCACTATGGTGTGGCAGTGTTTCTTAAAAAAAATAAACAAATAGCCCTTGATTAAAAAAAATAAATTCAGTTTCCTTTGTGAAAATCCCATGATTCTGATGTCTTGATTATATCCATGAGGCAGGTGGCCTTCAGGAAGAGGTATTTCCAGTACGTAGTGGAAATACTTAGGGATGAGTGTTCACCAAGATCAGATTGCGTGGGTGACTCTTGCACTCTGTAGGTATCTGCACACGGTATATTAAGCTTGAGTTTGAGCCTTAGGCTTTGACACATCAGATGAACTAGCAAGGTGTTATGTTCAACCCCAAACGCACCAGGGAGGCAGGAGCTAATACTTCCTATTAAGCCCATGCTGCAGGGTGGTCTGTTTGAGAATTGCAGAGGAATCTGCTGATTCCTCTGTTTCTAGAAAAGAAAATCAGTTTTCAAATCTGTCCTATTACAACCAGGGGGAATGGAGAGGAGGAAGAATGAAGAGCAAGTCTTTTAAGACACTTGTCATTTGATTCAGTTTTCCTATATAGGCAGCTTACAGATGTCCCTGAGTTTACCATCTGTCTGCAGCTGTCCGTCTAAAYGGGTGTTATATCTGCCAGCTCATGTGGATGCTTCAGAAACCTTAGGACATTTCAAAYGGCACTATAAAACTTTGTGTTATAGACAGCCAAATTGGACTGTGTTGTTTATGCTTTTAATGACTGGTTGTCTAATCACATTTATCGCAATGGACTACACAGTAGATGGTCAATAGAGAAGGTCAGTGCAGTCAGTAGGTTCCAGGCGTTTGTTCGGCCCGTCCAAAAGTAGGTGTCAGCTTGTYTGTGTGCTGAATAATGTCGTGAACACCACTGATTACATTGACTGGGTTTTTAATGACTGTAATGAGAGTTTAAATGTCTAACTGACATGTTGATAAACACATCTAGTTGCCTAAGTGCAGAGATCTTAATCTTGAGTTAAATCCCACCCAAGGAGTCCTTCTTCTCTCTTGTTTTCTGTTGCTGGACAGCAGAAGGCCCTGAGCCACCTGACTACATTAACATTTTAAGGGAGTTCTTATGGTTTTTGTTTGTCATGTTGCCTTGGGAGGGCAGAAGTGTTTTGCACCCATGTAAGCCCTAGTTGAGAGTTAAAGACTAACTAGGGCTGTCACTTGGAACAGATCTTAAATTAAAAAAAAAAATGTTACTTGCATACGGATAAAAGGTTGGAAAATATAATTAATTGACTTACGTCTTCGTATTTGCATAGATGCAGCAGAGCAAATACCAGCCAAGGCTGATGATAGTTTTTGTTGCACGGTTTTCCTTCACAGATATGTGGCTGGTCAGAAAGAACAATAACTAATGGTTTTCTAGGGTACCGAGCACTGGGATCCAAGGGCATAAACCCTCTGAGGAGATTATGGGACTATTTCTTCTAAAGGAACAATCCTGTGCACCCAGCATCAAGCATCAGCATGCAGCACGAGGTGTGTACAAGCCTACATCCCAAAACGATGTGGGTTTCTGTCAGTTCCATGAACTTGTCTTTTGAGGGACATCATGAAATCAAATGTTACAATTGAAAAAAAAAATGAGAAAAAAGAAATCTGCACTTARTTATTGCTGGATCCTAGACAACTTACACTTGTCACAACTTAGCTGTGAACAAAAAAATACCTTGTATCTCCATGGGCAAAGCAGAAACGAGCTCTTTGTCAATCTTAAAATTCACCCTTTCTCAGACAGTACATGTAAATATGGCATCCACAAAAATATTGTTTGATCCTAATTTAAAGACTCTGAATCATAGCCACCTTCTACACAACAAGACAAAGCAAAACAAAACAAAGCAAAAAGGGCATGATGCTCTACATGCTAATTTTTACAGTCTTCCCTAGCATATTTGGAAAAAATCTTAAAGATATCTGAAGATTTCTAAATATTTCTGTGATATTATTTTGGATATATTAGCACCCTGAGGATGAGCATTCAAATGGCAGTCCAGGAAGTCTCCTATGGCCCGAAGAGTCCTTGGCTATAGCCTGTGCTCAGGTTGTCTTGCTCATGCAATCCATATTATTTCTAATCTATATTTTTTATGGCCAAACATAGAGCATAGTTAACAGCAGGTACTGATCTGACATCAGGATATCCATGATTTTGCCAAAAACGTTTYGCTGAGGAGACATCACAACTTTCTTAAACTGCGTTTCAAGCTAAAATCAAATTGATCAGTCACTGATGAACAGGAAAACAGAAATGAGCAGAACTACCTGACGGATTTATAGCAGTAGAGTTTATTTGCCTAAGGTATAAATGCAAACAGGCTGTGTGAAWGTGGGGGAGAGTCATTTGTAGAGGMTTAAATGTGAARTCAATSCATTGTACACTGGACTATTCTCAGCCTGATTTCTTATCATTRGTCAGTTTTGTTAAGCCATAAAAGCAAATAAAATCTGAAACCTACCAAYAGCAACTTCTGCAAATTATTTCTGTTATTGCTGCCTTGGAAACACCACTACAGATAACCTAATCTTGTAAGATTGATATTGGAAAATATATTTTTTTCTTATTTTCCATTGTGAAACCAGAAATATGGAGCCAGAAAAGACATCAAAGTTACGGCAAATAATCAAAGACTCACAAAAATGTTTTTAGAAGGTGGATTCATTTGGCCGTATGATGTGAGCATCCCCCAAATTTGTATTTATTATATTGAAAAATATCAATTCTCTAAAATTAAGTCGTTGTGAAAAATGCCTCATCTCTGATTCTCTTCTCCCTGGCCCAAGATAATGAAACAGCATTCCTTGGGACAAAGCATCTTCTCTACCTAAACCTTAGAGGTCTGCCACACTACCTCTACCTCATCAGGGTGAATAAATTTATTATTGTAAGCATTAAACCCAGCTATGCTGCTCATTCCAGGTAGCATGTTCCTGGCGTGGGAGGATCATTTGCCTGGAGAGTAGTTGTCATCCCCTAATGGGAATCCTCTGAAATATTTGCTGGGAAAGCTTTGTGCTCTGCTCTGTTTGGGATTTTCTCCCATGGTCCAAACTACTCTGCAATCCGAATCCCAAATGTTCAGTGTCATTTCTGGAGATTTAACTTTCCTGTCCCTGAATGAGATGAAGGGAATAAATAAATRAATAAATAAAGCTGATGGAGTGTAAGGAAAAGGGAAAATATTTTGATCAAAGGCTATAATTGCATAGACTGGAAGAAAGGAGATTAAATCTTAGGTAACAGTTTTATCTTATTTCTTATTTGAAAAGGTATGTTACTCCATTATTAAGGTATTGATCAGAGCTCCAAAATCAAGCTCCCTCCCCTGGTGGAAAGCYGATTCCACTGCTAAAATAATAAATACACTTTGTTTATTAAATTCTATTGACTCTTGTATAGATTAACTGCATGCTGTGTAGAACGTAAGTACTCCACAATAAGAAGTGTCCTGGGTGATAAAAAATATTACTTGCATTTMATTCTAGCTGTTAAAAATATTACTTGCATTTMATTCTAGCTGTATATTGAAATAGTTCTGCAAAATTCTATCCACTACTGCCCAAAATAATATCTTCAAAAAATATATATAAATTAGCTCTTTTATTTCTTGACTGCTACTTCAGCTTGCAGGTCTTTCCTGAAGAAGTTTYTCTCTCTTTCTGCTTTTTACCTATTAACAGGAGGGAATTTTGAGCAGTGTCATTTGTGGTTCGTCTTTGCCATTGCTCTTGAGTCCTTTGCTCTTGATCATTGTTGTTATGCATGAGAGATCCTCGCAGCTTTCACTGTGAATCTGGTTGGAGGCTTGAGACAAAA
This sequence comes from Eudromia elegans, assembly GCA_003342815.1. Taxonomy (NCBI): domain Eukaryota; kingdom Metazoa; phylum Chordata; class Aves; order Tinamiformes; family Tinamidae; genus Eudromia; species Eudromia elegans. The sequence goes on from PTEX01000185.1 coordinate 499,565, forward strand.
AAAGAGACTTGTAAGTTGCCTCCTGTAAATGTGGTCTGAAATGCACTAGAATTGGAAAGCAAAGGAAAAACATTTGGAATTTCCACGGCAACATCCTTTCTTCAGCATTCTCCAGAACATCTTCTGTTGTTTCTCTCTTTGCCCTTTTGCTTTGACCTATATAAATTTTTCAAAGCTGCCTCAAATAATATTGCATTTAGGGCTTGATTCTGTGATTTCATACAACTTCATCCCTTCTTTTCCCCCAAATCTCTGATTCTTTCCYTCCATTTCCCTCTTTAGCACTTTTTTTCAGAATTAAGTCATCTGTAATTTCATTTACAGTCTTGTTTATGCCTCCAAATTTCCTTACTTTATTGCCTTTAGCCACAAGAATCACAAGAAAACACTCGGTATTTTTCAATGTCAGCTTATTTGAACATGTCAACAGCTCTGTTTGCCATTAGGGACAGAATTTTCAGTCCTTCAAATATTTACCACAGCTGCAATATTTCACTCCTGGGAAATACGGGAAGAAAAAGAACACCCCAAAATAAAATGGTAACAATAGCAATAAAGAAACTGAACACAATGGCATGGGCTTTGCCTTCTATTGTCCACAACAGAGTAGGGTTAAAGCCAAAATTAGCAGGATGAGTAAAGAAAGGCACTTGAAGTAACTACACTAATGCCTTCCAAGATCCTTTATGGTACATCTTGTAGCTATGCATGGTAGAAATATTCTCCCAAATGCACCCAAAAGGTTTATATCTCTAAAACTTTATCTAAAAAAAAAAATCCACTGATAGTATAACTTCCCTTTTCACTTCAAACTAGATGACCTGACTTGTAAACAAGATCCCAGTTTCAAACGTTTGCTAAAGGGARATGATACATTCCACCTCACACTCATAGTCTAGGTTTCTTTGGCTTTCTATAATGTCACTGGAGAGACGTAAGTGCTTTCAGGCATTCTGATTTAGGTCACATCTTAACCCTGCTATGGTATATTAGTTCTGTTTTAGCAATGAGAAAAAAATAATATGAAGCTTAGTAGAAGTTAAGCATTTAATAAAGCTGGAYTGGTTAGGGCTTCATCATACCAATATGCTTTTCAGAGAGAAACAAAACAAGATAATGTCCAATCTGGGTAATGTTCAGATCCACCAAAGCAAACAAATTAAAACAAACAAAGCAGTGCATAGGGAGAGAAAAGAGCAAAGAGGAAAAGAAGACCTTTCCACTCCCTTATTAAAACATGGAAGCATGGGTAATTAGATAAAGCTGTGTCGCTGAGGAGGAGGATGTGATTCAGCCTTTTTATCAGGCAGACATATCTTCTGTGGAAAAAATAACAAYCCAGAGTATAGAAAATGAACAATTAGGTAATATACAGAGGGAAGCAAAGACACGTGTTGAAAAAAAATATTCACAATTTTCTCTTTTGTTTCTCATTTTTATTTCTCGGCATGTTAGTGTTTTGGATAGAAGTAGAGTTGAAGGTCAGGTGCCAGCAGTAAAGTCAGGTATGAAGCAAATAATTCCAGTTTCCAGATTTGGGAAGAAGAAAAACAAGCTAAGGGGAAATTAGCTGGGCTGAGAATTGAAAACTCTTAGTTCTTTCCTGCATACTTACAAAATGCTTTGTAAGATGTTATTCAGAATGTGCCTGCATGTGATCTTTGACATGTATGGGTCTGGGATTGCTCATGAGTGAATTTAAGTGAATAGAAAATTCACCTAAATCACTGTTTTATGCAGTGCATAAGTACTTACTATAATCTGTTTTAACAGATTGCAGTGCATGTGCTTTAGAGAGGCTTACACTATATTGTGGCACAGTCAAAGCTTCTGTTACTCATGCTGTCAGTGAAGATCTCAGACTACTTCAGGAAGAATTTTTCAAGAACTATACCAAAGTTTGTTGCGAACTCCTCAGAGCATTAAAACAAGGATTAGGAACATGACATCAAGCCAATCAGATTTTATATTCGGTCACCTGGAGGTAGAGTCCTCTGCTTCCTGCTAATTTCATCTTGATCCAACTTCATGTCCCTTCATGAAGTTGCTCAACTATTTAGCCTTATTTCACTCTTTCTTCCCCAAAATAATTTAATGTGCCTGTTTTAACAATGTGTCTACAAATACTTCAGACTTCCAAAGGCATGCAAGAGAGAAAGGTGCTTTGATCTTGAAACACAGTCATGTTTCTGATAGCTAAATTTCCCACAGTTGAACTGCTWATCCACTTCCAATGTAATCTGTGCAGAAAATATGATGAGCACATCGCTGTCTTGGTCGTCTGGTGCAACAGACTCTCTGTTACACCCCTGCACATAATAATCTTGACATTAGTATTTCTAAAGGAAAAGGCAGCCTGTGTKGAAAATGATGACCCAGATCTCATGGGAAGAATACCAATTTTATTGGAAAGCTTGCTATTTGGATAGAATTGCCTGTAATTTTTCTCTCCTCAAGGCTTCATTTGTCTTTGGATTGAGATATGTGRTTATCTACCTATGCCACTATCAGGTAAATTGAATGGGTGGCATACGCTAGTAAAGTGAATGAGAATTAATTTAAGGAAGTAAGTGAAAAAAAAAAAAAAAAAAAAAAGAAACCCTATTACCATAACAGAAATAAAAAAGACAAAGGAAAGAGATGGTTTTGCTGTTTGCCTGCCTAGCTCCTYAAACTCACAGCCAGTCCTTAACAGTGATGTCAGATTTTTCCAGATACTGTTTTAATATTTGGTGATTGCTTTCTAAAAAAAAAAATCTTAGCTAGTGAAAAGGAATAAAGCTCAGGCTATTTTCAGTTACATATTTCCCAGGTATCAGTAGAAAAAGTTGAAGAGAACAGAAGATGAGAGAAAAAAAAATCGTATTTAGCTTTCATGACTGCTATGAAGAGCTTGAAAATGTGGCCAGAGARCAATTTAAAAGAGGAAAATGTGGCAAAAAGCTATGTCTCGTTTAGTCTAACTAATGAAGACAGGTAAGGAACAGGCTGACATGACCATTGTAAGGTAAATGCCAGGAAGGAAAAGACTGTTCAGACCGGAGAGCAATAATGGAAGAGAAGTGCACAAACATTAACCTGAATTTAGAGGAAAATCACTAGATACGAAAACATTGGTGTTCCTGAAAAGACTCTTYTGGGGGCCATGCAGGTATAGAAAGCTTTATTGCTTTGGAGAAAAAAAATGTGTTGGAGCAATTACGCAGCATGCCAGGTGTTGATGCTGAACACTGAGATGCCYGAGAGCCTCTGTCTATGCTCCAGGCCTCTGCTGCTAAGGCAGAAATAAAAGACTGTGTTTTCACCCATTTTAATCTATGGATCCTTAAGTGTGTGCCACAGGCTTTTCCATTTTTTAAGTCCTTCTGGATTGGCAAAACTTACAGGATGATTAGTCAGTAGGMCCAATGCTGCTTTATACTTTTTCTTAGATGAACAAAAAAAACTATTCAGATAAGAAATTTAAAGTGATGAAGTCTTCAGTGTCAGTCACTTGCATTCTATGGATACATGCTTTCTTTCTCCATATATACCTTCTTCAGTTGACTCTTGTAATCTAGCAGGACACATGGAAAATATACAGGCAGGATCTGCCCATAGGTCCTCAGTAATTAGATATTGAGAGGGAATTTCCCGGTCAGAGAACTGGGATCCAAAGAAGCCTTAAAATCTCCATCYCAGGAGATATTTGAAAGAACAGTATGAAAAAAAAAAAAAAAAATCACTACTTAGTGCCACTCTCACACCATAGCTGCATGGCTACTCAAGAACTCAATGTACCTTACTAATTGCTGTAGCTCCTAGCACAGAGCCAAAGTCACCCTTTAGGACACACCAGTGCAAACACAAGGCCAAGGAGACCATTTCCTCGAGAAAACATTCCTATTACAAACAAATATTTGTTCAACATTTGCTCAAATAATCTTTCACCGCGTTGTAAATGTCTGAGATCATGAGGCTTAGAATCCATGACGTAGATGAGTCGCCATGTAATTACACCCTATCACATCTGGCAGATAAGCAGGTGGGAGCAGAGCARTTATTTAGGCTAATGGAGCCTAATTTGGCAGGCTTCCGTGTTGTAGAAAGGTAAATAAAAGAATGACTTGAGCATGGTTTTCTTTTCTTAAACAAAAAATGGTGATTGCTGGTCTCAATTCTTAAATCTTGACCTTTCTTAAAATTGTCTTCTATAGACTCTAAGGGGAAAAATTTAGAGATAGTTAAATTGTGGAGTAAGTCATAGAGAAGATTGTCTGTGCAACTAAGCATATGGGTGATTTGCAACTGTCAGAAGCTGTGTTGTTCCTCTTCTCCTTAGCTACCAACAAACTTAACCGAAAAGCTCACCTGTTGTCTTAACGTTATATAATCTAGATATAGCTTTAATGAGAGTACTTACATGATGCTTGAAATATATGAAAATATTGGAGGGCCTCATATTTTCTAGGACATTTATCCACATGCAGACTTGACCCAAATTCCACAGGCAATCTGAAGCAGTGTCTTCAAGACCAGAGCTTTGAGGGCATTCAATAGAGGTATGAATTTTCCTGTAAAACCCTATACACAGTCCAAACCTAAGTGCTAATTGATTAATTCAAGCATGGCATGCCATTATATTCAGAAGGAGACCTCATAAATTGTTGGAACTCACCACATGTGTAGGCAACAGGGTCACTTTGTCATCAGCTTTGTTCTTGACAGTCTGCGTTGATTCACATCACATGTACTTCAACCACCATTGTCTTCTTGGCGAGGATACCAGAAAYAGTGGTTGCTTGTACTAAGTCCCCTGGAATGGTTTAAATTAGAACTGGCTGAAATGTATCCAACATGGTTATTCTGGTTTAAAARCAGTGCAGATTTGTCAAGAGCAAAATTATTACAAACAATGCCAAACAAGACAAAACTCCATATCAAGAAAAAGAAAAAAAAATCAGACTACTGAATTTCTTTAAACGTGCTGCCTGTTATTTTCCAACAGCAAAACAAAATAGTTTTTGATTTGAAGTGGTTTTGGCTCCAAAATATGTAGTTGTGATGGTMAAAGTGCTTTAAAAGCTGGAACTTTGAATATTAAAAACATATTAAAAAGAAAATGCAATGATTGCTCCAGCCTGCGTGATTTTTGGAATGGGCATGAGAGTAGTTGTTTCTGACATTTAAACAAAGACATTCAAAAGCAAAAAATGAAATAAGTGAGGCCAAGAAGTAAAATAGAAGTTATCTCCCAAAGGACAGGACATCATCTCTTTTAGGTAAACATAGTATAGGGAGCCAATCTTTCATATAGTTTATGTATCTGCAGTAAGAAACTGTTTCTTTAAGGACCCAAGAATGGCCATGTCTTCATTGCAATAGGCCAAAAGGAGATATGTTTTGAGGACACCACACCTGTGAGCCAGGATGGCAAAATGAGTAGAGGAACATTACTCCTACCCTTTCCACTGTCAAGGAGAACAGGTTGTTTCTTCAGGTAGTAAGGTTGTCTCTTACAACCTACTTTTTCAATAGTGGGTCCCTTACCTTTGTAGAGACCTCATGTAACATCATTAGTAGTGTTTTATGATCTTATTATTCAATTTACATCAAAATGTGATGAACTGTTTTAGTTGACAGGGTAAYACTGCCAAGGAAAAGTGTCTTGCACTTCAGCACTCAAAGCAATCATTGTGCCCAAACCACTTCTTCACAGCAACATGGACTTCAAAAGGTTTTTGCACATTATTTGTAGAGTTTYGTTTTTTAATTTTTCTACCCAGCTCAAGCTATTCTCCCTCACCTTTATCTCAAAGGTTCTTCACTTTCTAATGTTCTGTTACTGGGTCTGACTAGGGCTCTGGATATTTTTCAGCTCCC
>PTEX01000185.1:506045-525342 GCA_003342815.1 Eudromia elegans
AGAGATCAACCTACAGTAGCATAACAAACGTGAGGTTGGAGAATTAAATTTACATCACTTCTAGCAAAGTGTTCTTCTAACACACAGTTCTCTTCTTCCCGGATTGAAGGGTAATCAGTAACAAACAATAAGAAATGCAGTTTTTTGTGATGCCCAATTAGCTTTTAAACAGTTCCAGAGAAAATCCCACAGCTACTYGACTGGCAATACATGAAAATAGGAAAAAAAAAAGGCAATTTTCTTGAACAGAGTTCTGACTCATTAATAAACAACAGYATCCTATTACTCACCTAGCCCATAGGTGAACGTAGAGCACAGAGGAATAAAAAGAACAGAAAGATAAGGACCTACCACAGGCTTTTCCTCAGCATAAAACAGTTTGCTAAAGAATAAACAATGAACAGTTTTTCAGAGGTGAGAATTAAACAYATTTATGTAAAAAATGTGAGTTTATAAAGTGCATAAACATCCTTTATAGCTTAAACTCACTTTCATCACAAAATTAATGTTACTTCATTCCTACCAATGGGGGCTTACTCTAGCCTGCAGCTGAATAATTTTTGCATCAGAATGAATTTTTAAAGATTCTCATAAATCTCCAAATTTCAGTCTATAGCCAGGGTAGCAGCCCTTAACATTTAATAGCAGCCTACTCTTTGAAAACAAGGCATGTCAAATAAATGATTTTGAAGGGAATGATTCAGACTGACAATCATTTTACTACTGCTTAATTAGTTACTCCTAGTCAGATGAGGTGACTAATAAGAGAAAAAAGTACATGCTTGCACCTTGCAGAAAAGACATAACTTTCCAGGAAGAAAAATGRATAAAATCATGCCTTTATGTATTCTGACAAATAAAACTTACTACTTTTCAGTTGACAAAGTCACCTCCATAGTGTCCTTTGGAAGGGCAAAACTGTTGTGGAAGGAAGGGATCTGTCTGTGCCTACAGTCCCTACCACATATTTGGCTTACTGAGTTTTAGGACTTATTTACCCACTCACATTATGAAACATAGCTGTATAATATTAGCTTCTGAATGCAGCTGAAGTAACACTGTGGGGTTTTTTTGTGGCTTTTACGTGGATTTCTTTTTCTCTTGGTCATGAATTCCCTTCTTTCTGCTTTTCTTTGTTGGCACAAGAGAAAGGTACTCGATTAAAACCTTGAAGATGCTCATGCGTGTAGTTATAGTATCTTCATTTCATCTAAAATCTACCTCTGTTTGAAACTGAATACATCAGTGTATGGATGTATTCATGCATAKATACATATAAAATTCATGGAAGAGATGGAGATACAACCATCTTTCGGAGACAAGAACACTTCTTTTTCAAGGACTGTAGGAAATGATGAGTATGTTACCTTGAGGCAACTGGCTCTACTGTGTGAAGTCAACGTGGAAGTAGTTATGCCTAAAATCACCTCAATACTTGGCAAAACATATGTATTTTTTAATTAGTATTCCAAAACTAAATGCTGTCATTCATTGTCCTTTGACTTTTTCCATATCACTTCTTTTTTTGCCACTGGATGCACTTCACTTTGTCCCATTATTTCCAGCCCAGGATTTTCATTGCTTTGATTTTTGCTATGATGGGGAATGTGGGATTGCAGTTTGCAAGGCAGATGTTGCACAAACAAAAATTGCTTTGGATTATTTGAACACTAGTCCCAGAGTAGTTCCAAACRAAATAATTAGGACATTGCAGAACAAACAAGAATAGCACAGATGAGTGGGTTTTACTGCTGCTAGTGGAACTAGTTCCATCATATCCAGACTATTTTCCCAAGGATAAAATGAACAGGCCAGCATCTGTGTGTGATMTGAGAATTAGTTCACTCTTAGGTGTACAGTGGGAGTACCAGACAACCGATACTGAGAAAATTGAATTTTTCTTTTTATTCTTGAGAGAAAAAGGAAAGTGCCGTTATTCCTTGCAATGGCCCAAATTCATTTGCCCAGAAGCCATCACCAATTTTCATGAATATCAAACGCTCGTCAGGGTCTCATTGTGTTCAAAACATCTGCAAAGCCTAGCTCTGTAGCTGGGTGGGATCTTTCATGATTCTTGTGCTTCATTAGCTATCTGTTACTAACAGTGAAGTTATAGGAAGTTTTCCTCCTTCCCACATTTATTTTGCATCTGCAAGTGACTTTAAGAAGTTGTAGTGATGAAAGGAAAGGAATGTTACAGGTGGAGTTTGGTGAAATGGTGAGATATCCAGACTTGCCATCCTCTCCCATATAAAAATTCAGTCAGGTGGTTCAAGGTTGTGGTGTTTTTTTTTTTTTTTTTGTGTGAATTTCTTTGCACATTGACTGAATATTTTAGAGGAAAAAATGAACACCAAATATTTGTTAGTTTTTTACATGAGCATGAATATATAAATATGAATATTTCTATTTACRAACTGACTTGGGTCACTTAATCACAAAACTCTAGTTTTGGTRTGTAAAGACATAAATTATTTCCTGAATACTTGCAAGTTTTATGGACAGGAAGGTTTTCAGACAGGCCTGACATAAAATACTTTTATGTATAGTTATGGCCTTTTATAGGTAACCCCTTTTTAAAAAAAGTGAAAAAGAAAACAGAGAAGTCATATCTATATTTTGTATACTCTTTAACACAATRAGGTCCTAGCACATAACTACAGATCTTATTGTTTGCATTAGTGTTATTATCACARTACTAATASYCTGATATAGGATKGTGTAGACAGAYTGGACTGATTAGATGTGAAGCAGAYGAGAAATCAWGRTYTCAGCCCCCTAGYAATTGTATCCRCCAGAAAAGATACATCTTCCAGTCTCTTTTTCACTGCTTGTGAAAGTTTTGACTMAAAACTAAATAACTTCTTCAGTTCCTCAATGAATCCAGTGATAATTTATCTAAATAGAATGGGGTGTAGAGAATCTGTAAGTTCTTGTTGATGAAGGAAGTTCCACCACAGATATCCAAGATATCCACAGATATCCACTTCCTTAACCTACATATATATATTTTAAATCATGCATGGCATTAACCTGTTGTTAAGGCAACAAAAACAGTTTCATGTTCCTCACAACAGCACAAGATGTGGTGAATACATTGAGCCTGATAGAAGCTTTGCCTGCTGGGATATCAGATATGTGAAGGCAACGGTGAGCTCTACAGCATCTAATTGAAAATATCTTAAGAAGTTACCATTCCCATGTGTAAGGTCCTGTAGCAGTCAGCACAGCAAAAGCATCAGAACTCTGAATTCAATCCAAAGTCCTGTAGCTTAGCTCCAATCCACCTTCATCAGCAGATTTAAAATTAATGTCCATTTATTTTTCCAGCTCTATACTGATATAGGAGCAGTAAAATTCATTATACTTCCCGTATCATAAACACTTGGGCAAATTAGGGTAGGGACATTCTGAAAATCTGTAGCTATTTCTGGTCTGAACATCCGTGAATATCCTTATTGTACACCAAAGATGCAGAAGTGGACCACAAAGAGGATTTATGCCATGTTGACATCTGGAAAGCAACATTTGRTCATGACTTGGGTGTTGATTGGGGACTTGTGTGGACTGTTAACAGGTTAGGCCCTTGGTGCCTTGGTGGAACTCCCTCATATGCTGAAGTGACTCTGAAGACTTGATTTTASGGATGCAAAACATAGAAGAGAAAGGCTACAGATAGATACAGACCTAGGCGTAGCACTTCCAATTGCCCTGGGGCATTCCCTGCCCACGATGGTGTCTTTTAAATCTGAGCCTGAAGATGCTTCTGTAACATCCAGTGTAAATGTCTCCTAAAGGCAGGCTTTGAATTCTTCTACTGAAAGGAGMCACTCTTAATTCTCTCTTCTTCTTCATATTAGATACAGACACATGGCAAATATTACACAGACCTACGGAAGATTCACACCTTTCAGAGAAGCTGGTTGCCAGGTTAAAAATTGCACCAGGTCCAGAATGACGCATTATGTCCATATGTATGGAGTCCCYTCCCACATTTCTGCTGTCTACAAGGGGATCTTAGACACCTCTCTGACGTGCACACACCAGTCTTCAGACACATCRGTTGCCTCCTGGAGCTACTCAAAAGTGTATCTGAAGCATGATCTTCAATATTATCTTCAGTCCTCTGAAACACATAAAAAATGCATTACTTTCAGTGTATGAGCAGTCTCAGGGACAGCTRTGAGGATCCTTTTGTCATAAATTACTAAACATGTGCTATACACCACAATTTCGTGCGGATATGTCTTGGATTTTGAATTACATTTAGTATTATTGTAACTGCTTTCACTTCACTTGCACCCACACCTTGTTGAGATTAGCAGCATCTTCAAGAAAAAGTCCTCTGTGTTTGTGTTGAACAGGGATTGGGACCCAGAGCGTTACTACCTTTGTTGCCTCTGTGACCAAGACTGAGAGCAGCACGTAAATGCCATGTAAGGCCTAGCCAAGGACTTTGGAAATGGATTTATGTGAATTTAATTTACAGTAGCATAGAAATGATACGGGCTGGAACAGAGAGAAGCAGTTAACCAGAAGAACTTCAAGCTTGTGCTTTGATCTTGCAATTGCTTAAATGTCATTKGCTCCTGCAGAGCAACATTTTCGAAATGGGATGAAAACGGCATCTGAATAGGAAGAGGGTAAAGGAAAGTGTTACAAATGGATCATTTTGTCTCTCTAATATGGCACACATTTCTGAAAAAGAAAGGTGGGTGTCTGCCTTTGTGAGCACAAGGGCTTGGATGCCAAAATCCTCCACTGAGATGGGGAGACACACAACAGGAAAAAATGTGGGAGAGAAAGAATAAAAACAAAAAAAGAGGGAGGAAAAAAACTTCCAAGCACAGCAAAGCAGTTACTCCTCTCCCAGCTCAGTGGACCTGAAAATTATTAGAATAATCGACCAGAGCCTGAGGTGCACTTACTATCCCGTGATGTTTATAAAAGCAAGATAAGGAGCGCTGCTATGAGTTATGATTTACTTAAATATGAATTAGACTTTAATCAGACACACGTTGCTGGTGCAGCTCAGTGGCTGGAAGGCAGCTGGGCTTCTGCCTTTAAAGGCAAAGCACCTCGTGCTCCTGCCTCACAGGTSTGAGTAGTCCAAACAGCCCAGGAAAACAGCACTGCCTTGGTGCCATTAGRGGACGGGGTGGAAGGTGCATTTCCTACCCATGAATATTTGTCTTAGTCATTATAGAGACTGTTCAGGGCTGCTTCACCTCTGCCTCTGCTGCCCGGTTGGATGCTCATGACCAGGTTTCCCTGAGCTGTTCTTTGGTTTGCTCTTGACCATTTYATGGTGCCAGGGAATCACAGAGAACACACAACCCTTATCCTCGAGAATGAGCACGACCACTCRAGGTTTAACCCCCTTGTGTAGTATGTAAATGATGCAAATTCATAAATGTTGTTGTCCAAAGCACAGCCAGCCTGGCAGTGCTTTTCCTATTCCGTGGCAATGCCTCTTGCCCAAAGCTGGTATAAACTGGGGAGCAAGCTCTGCTAGGACTGGAAGGATCTGAGAGAGATGGGAAGAACCTTAAATCCTGCAGCACACACCCTGGAAAAGCAGCAAGGTCAGGGCTCAGAATATGCAGTTCCCTGAATCTTTTGAATTCAAGTAAAATWTTTCTATTGTTAAAGCTTCTTTAATTGACACAGACGTGTGAARCTCGAGAGAACATTCAGTAGGGTGAGATGGGGAACTGATCTCTGCAGAGCACAGCTGAGAGCAGCCAGAACTTGGTCTAGGATTTCTGGAGTTGTTTTATCACAGGTTGCATTTATCCTTTGGCTTTTTCAGTCTCTGAAGTGTAGCTTAGCTCAGCTTTTCAAAGACCAAGGACATCCACACGAAAACCCTTTCAGAAACAGTCATTTGCACTTGGCACCAGGTGAAAGCACCTGYTGTCCCCAGTGGTGCAGGACACCTCAGCACCAGGGCATGTGGATGCTGCGTCTCCCTGAGCTCTTCCCAATATGACTTTGCGATGTTACGGATTCACTTTTGCAACCAAAACCCYGTGGCTGTGTCCTCKGAGATGTCAGGGGAAAGTATGGTCRTAGGCTKCTAATCAGCATYTACAGAGTCTTTTTACAGTCCAGAAGTATGGCTTAGGTTCTGCAAATAACTCCCTGCAAAAAATCAGATGATTCTGAACAGCATGAAAATGTCAAAAATGCCTAGCTTAGTCGTCTCCAAAGCAGTTTTCTGTGGAACAGTGAGTATGGTTCTCYTGGCCAGAGGTATTCCCAAATCGGATTTTTCAGTTGTCAGCACTTTAGCATTTGACTTCCCCAAAACAATGTAACAAACATGTTTTACGTCTGTTTTATGTTGTCATCCTTTGCCGGAAGGAAAGGGTCTATTTGAATAAGAGTAAATTTATGCACAGTGAAGAAATTCATTAGACAATAAACTGAGTGAAATGGAGTTCTGCAGGAAAAATGTGCAATGTTTTCAAATTTATAGCTCTGTATAAGGCATATTGGCTATTTGGATCTTCTATTCTTAAAAGTATCCTGAATTTTGTAATATCACAGAATCACAGAATRAYTGAGRTTGGAAGAGATCTTTGAAGAACATCTAGTCCAATTCCCCTGCATGGACTAAGATAACTTAGAAAAAAGGGAACTAAAACTAAGTGCATACATGCACTAGTCAGGAAGAGCAGACTCTGATACAGTCCTCTACAACAGAGACAAAATATCTWTTTTTTTTYYTTTTTTGGTCTGCAGTTCTGATTTTCTTCTCATTGAGATGGACCACGAGTTCTCTTTTAAGTCTCAATGTACGTTCTCCAATCRAGCCTTCCACTATATCCCCATCCTGTTCTGTGTATTTTGTATGACTAGAAAMTGTGAAGTGCACTGCCAGCTGTTGCACTCAAAGAACCCTTTGTGGATTTGGATGGACATTGCTGCAAATGCGTACGGATTTTTCCTTTTTTGCCTTCTCAGCATCTTTCAATTCACATATTCAGCATCTTTCAATTTCATATTCATATTCTACTTATACAGTGAGTGTGCAGAATTGCTTCACCTTGTCTAGGTTCCTTCCTTTCCTAATGTCTCAAGACATTTTGAGGACAGCAGCCAGAGGACAGTCAGTAACTTGGAAAGCCAAGGAGAACAAATTTCACCTGCCAATATGTGATAACTGGCAGCCCGTCCCGGACATGCTACAACCTGACAGCCTCAAAGCAAGTGATACAGGCATAAATGTCAGTGATAAATGACATTGCTGAAGACTGAGCTCCAAAAAATAATTCCGTGCCTGTATTTTAATGTAACTGGGTTAGGGCTTGTTCAAATGGGTATTAACCGTTGGCTGGGAGTCAAGAGAATCTCTTTTGAGGTTCTTGCATGAAGACAGATTCTTTTTTGCTACTGCAGGCACATTATTTTACCCCTTTTTATTCTTTGAATTGCCCCTCAGTTACTTCATGGGGGTATTTTGAGGCTCCATCACTTGGTTCTGTGTYGTCCTGAACTGTAATGCAATTCACTATAACTTCACTCCATTCCATTGGCCTTTAKTTTCAGGAGCACTCTGGGAATTTTGATTTAAAAAAAAGCTTCAAAACACTTGATAAATAATGAATCTCCATTCTAAATCATCCCCAAACTGATAATCTAGTGAATCATTCTGTTTGTATCTAAGCAAGCTCATACTGAAAAACAAGGTCACAAGTACGACTTCTTCAAAAATAATGCAAACCAAAGCCTTTGGATAAYTTGTCAGCAGCAAACAAAATTAAATATCTTTAGGCTTATTTTAACTATGATATTATTGCAGTGATGGTATTGATAGCTTCCTCCATTAAAAAATATGTATACATTATGGAAAAATTCAGTTCCCTGCATTATTCCATCTTTAGGAATAATTTTGAAGAAAAAAATATTGGTCAACAAAGAAACAGTCTCACTTTCAGGGAGTACTATACATTAGTAAAGATAAGTATTACTTGCTCTGTTGATGCTGTTCCTCTCTCCTTTTCCATCAATGATCCACATATAACCACAAGGAATTCAGGAGACACTGATATGTATTTTCCTTGGCATTTACAGGACTCAGTTGGTGTGGGATAAATTAAGCACCCAATTTTAWATATCCGTCATGTACATTTCATTGGATATCAGTCATGACTGGTGAATAGGAACATTGAGGTCTGTATCACTCAAAAGACAGAGGTATCCTGGAACAAGCAGCTTTTTGACTCACAGTGACCAAAATCAATCATCTATAGAAAAAGTACTGAGACCAGAATAATGTGATTTTGGGGCCTTTGTACATTCACCAATAATTAAACTATTCACAACAACTGGAGATCTCTATATGTTTCTGCACCAACCMAGATTGCACATAACCTTCAGCACTGCATCTCACACCACCATTTTAAAGTAACTCCAACAGTTTTTACCAGAAAGATGCATTTTCCATGTCTGCAGTTCCAATTACTCGATATTCAGTATAAAAGCCTTTAAAAGGCTATCACACTTATTTGTGATAGCTAAGGAGCTAGCCTTGGATCTGCTAACTCTATTCTGATATGCTAGTGTCTTGCAAATGATTCAGTGAGAATGGGGTGATTTTTTTTGCTTGTAAAGTCATGCATTGCAGAAGGGAGAATATATTTTTAATCAATAAGCCCCATGTTCTAACAGTTAAGTAATTCTTATTTCTCTACTAGCAATATGCACTCTCATCACAGATTTCTGGGAAACACTGATTGCCTTCAACTCATTTAGCCTCAAAAAGAGAACAACTGGAGAATTATATGCAGGTATTTTCAAGGAAGATGGATGCTATATACACTGAGTTTCAGATTGGCTTGTTTGCCTCTAAATGTCTATCAAAGCACCAGTCTCAATGGTAAAATGACTGCAAGTTTCTTATTTGCAAGATAGCTACATGGATAGAAAAATAAAACAAAATAAAAGGCAAAAATGCAATTATGTCCRTGACAAGCTTTTTTGGACCATCAGGACATTACCTCCAAAGAGATGGACTGTCTAGGGCCAAATGCATCAGCCCMGGATACGTCTGTCTGGCACTTAATATTTCTTCTGTGAGGAACTTGTTCTCAAAATCTCATACTGGAAATAACTTGCAATGAGAACAATACCAAGATTTTYTCTCCTCCATACCTTTGTTTCCACTCCTTTCAGATTTTTTTTTTTTTTTCATAGGGGAATAGCATCTTCATAAGAGTAGATATGAATACTAAGAAAGACAACGCATTGAGAATATGTCATAGACTGATCTCAAGTTWAAGAAGTTAATGGATACACTAAGAACTAAGAAATCATGTTACGTTCTGGAGGGTTATGTTTGCTGGAGTAGTAAAACAAACCGATAATCTCAGAAATGTCTGGGTCACCAGAAGCTCTGGGTCAGAGATGCCAAAGCCATGTTGCTTCCCAGTGAAAGGTTTTATTTTCTGCAGGAAATGACTACACTCATTGCCTACTCTGTGCTGGTTTAGCACTTGTGTATTTGTGACAAATAACACAAGGCTACACTGGCACCTAAGTCAAAGCACACGTGTTTTTTTGGTTTCACCATCCCTTTTTATAAAGGTGTCAGAACAATTCTGTATTAGATTGCTTTTACAACCTCTTCTAGATGTGCATATGCACAGTCCTATTGCAGAGCGTTGCTCCATCTTGGGACTGCTTTGGTAAAAATCTCTGTGCCATGAAACATAGCAACTGRCAGTGCAGAAAGCCTTACAACGTGTTTTACTGACCACAGTGCTGCAAAGAACAAATTCTCASATGCCTTACCAGGTCATAGCTGATCAAGGCCAAAAACAGTCAYACCAGGAATGTCAATAACTAGTCAATAGCTATGGGCCTGATATTACACACGTCGCAGTGATATAATTCAGGTTGAAAATATTTGCGAGTTCTAGCTATTAGTATTAATGTTTTCGTGGTGCTCTWAAAATTCTTGAAAGAAGACTGTTCATAGTATATGAATTACTTAGATCATGTTAATAATTGGGAGCTAAACGTTCTGTTTGTGCAATCGCAAGGACAATAGAAAGAGTATAATTCTGGGCATTTGCCTTAGACTTCTKTTTATGCTATGAAATATGTATAGCTCATTATTATTCCTGTGTTTTATTCTTGTTTCCTTTATGAAATATAGTAGCAACTGGAAGTCATAAACACACCCACATAAACTAAACACCCAGTTTCTCAAAACAATCAATAATCACTTGTCATGTGCTATTATCGACAAATATTTTTAGGGATTTTGAAAGCTTTGGCCTTTTTGAATTCAGTGAGGTCTATAAACCTGAACTTAATTTACTGTTTCAAAGCTTTCAGCAAGGAATATTGGTTCCTCTTTGTGATAATAAAAGAACTGTTTATAGGTTGTTCGATTAGTTTGTAACCATCCCTTACCAAAGACAGCAGCTCAGTAAGGCTTAGTGAATCCATGCTGCTATCCTGCCTGGCAAKCTTAAAAGATCTCAAAATACCCAATAATAATCTTGTCCTCCAGACAATGAAGACATGATTTGTCACACTTCATGCACCTATTTAATCTCAAGTGAAATGAATACACATCAAGTGAGCCACTCTTAAAGGGATATAGTTTTTATAAGCCTACCTTGTAAAGCAATGGCAGTAAAGAAGACTCAGGCAATGATCCAGGGAATCACACAGTGCAAGATGACAGTGAAGGGAAGGGAGGAAAAACACACAAAGTTGCTTTCCTCAAGTTATATTATTTTAAAACTAAACAAACATAAATGAGAAACATTGGCCCCTAYGGAAGCTTGAGAGTCCACTCCTCCCACGGAGCTTCCATCTGCTCTTTGGACTCAATACTGCCTAATTGAATGGTTTTAGGTGGCCATCTCTAGAGAGCTGGAAACACAAAGCTCCTGAGTGATTCTGGAAGCGATGTGGACACCTTTGTTGAACACAGCAGCAGGGGGGCATAAAGGATTTAAAAATGTTTGTGACAAAGGAATAACAAAAGAAGAGGATCACCAGAGGCAGGCACAGTGAATTTTCTTTTATATAGACAGAATGTAGCCATGCCCAGCTGAACACTATACAAACAATCACAGCATCTTTGTAAAGCCCATTGAGCCTGGGTTCAACAATATGATGGATAGTTCAATTTGCCAAGCACGGAAATAGCTTTCCCYGAAAGTTAGACAATAATCTTCTGATTGAACTGAAGTGCCAGGGAGACCTGCCCTGTGAAGGTTACTAATAAGAATTGATTCAGCTATTGATAAGGCTTAAAAGGCTGATGCATGGGATATTAGCAAAGCATTGAATTTAATTGTTCCCCTGTTGGTATTAAAGAGAAGATGTAAGATTTTTCTTTCTTCTTGGTGTTTTTTTTTTTTTTTTTTTTAATAATAAATATTGTAATTTCAAAGGACATTTGAAAGATTTAATTAAGATTTGGGCGGGAATTCTTCATGCTAAAAAGCACTATCCTGAATATTTCAGATGTGTCAGATGTGAGAGCAGAATAAAGTGTATATATGCATGCTAGATTAAACACTCAACCCTCATTATCCTTCTGAAGGCTATAAAACTGAAGATTAACGTTTTTAAATTCTTGAAAGAAGCAATAGCTYGAAGTTACAGCACCAAAGGAGCACTGAGAATATATCAGATTGAACTCAATTTCTCCCTGCTATTCTCAGCTCACCAGAGAAATTACTAGTGATCTCAGTCAAACTACTTGTTAGCTCTCTTTTTCAGATTTTTTTAGTGCTTATGTGCATAACACAAAAAATATTCTTTTCTTCTTAAGAGCTCTTTGCAGTCAAATGTTTCTGTTAAGGCTGTATACAGTGTGAAGCAAATATTGTTCATGTCTCAGCTGTGATTTTTCAGTGCTRTCACAGTGTAAATTGCCATAGACCATTATCACACTTTGTGCCCTCGTGGCCAAGAAGGCCAATGGGATCCTGGGGTGCATTAAGCAGAGCGTCTCCAGCAGGTCGAGGGAGGTGATTCTGCCCCTCTCCTCAGCCCTGGTGAGGCCGCACCTCGAGTACTGTGTGCAGTTCTGGGCTCCCCAGTGCAGGAGGGAYGTGGAGCTGCTRGAGAGAGTCCAGCGCAGGGCCACAAAGATGATTAGGGGYCTGGAACATCTGCCCTATGAGSAAAGGCTGAGAGAGCTGGGCCTSTTCAGCCTGGAGAAGAGAAGACTGAGAGGGGACCTGATCARTGTATATAAATATCTCAAGAGAGGGAGTGAAGAGGATGGGGTCGGCCTCCTTTCAGTGGTGGCCAGTAATAGGACTAGACCACAAACTAAAGCATCAAAAGTTCTATAGGAACTTAAGGAAAAAATTCTTGACAGTGAGGGTGACAGAGCACTGGAACAGGCTGCCCAGAGAGTTTGTGGAGTCTCCTTCTCTGGAGATCTTCAACATCTCCTTGGATGYAATCCTGTGCCACATGCTCTAGGGGACCCTGCGTGTGCAGGGCGGTTGGACTAGATGATCTCTAAAGGTCCTTCTARCCTTAATGATTCTATGAGTCTGTGATTCTGTGATTCTATGAAAGACAGGCACAGACAGGTAGCCTTAATTCTATAACTTTTTTTCTCAGAAGAGGAGATCTCTTGTAAATCTTGGATTATGTCTACCGGCCCTTTGTAGATGTTTTGAATATCCTGGAGCTTTCAGTTGGTGCTATGTATCTATATGTCTATATTAGGGTAATTGAATCTTCTCCTTGCATTTAGTCAACAAAATAGGTCTCTAGGGAACACTGTGTAGACCTCTCTTGGGCACAGAGAATATTTAAACAGCCAGATGACATGAAGACATCTTCACATGTAGATACTTTCATCTCAGACTGCATCTCAGTCAAGGTACTTTGCAACCTAGGAGAATTCAGTAGCACCTGCTATTTCCATTTGCTTATCACCAATAACAAAGTTGGGGGAGGGAGACTTGTAGAAAGACACAAGAAAAATTAAAGCATCTCTCTACTGTTAAAAATAAAGACAATTCAGGTGTCAGGCTAGTGTTTTTGATTTTTTTTTTAAAATGAGTTTCTTTAATTAGCCTGTCATTACAAGACAGTAATTAACAYGTGTGCAAGGGAATACTAGACATTTCATCAAAAATCTTTCTACTATTTTTTAATAAAGGAAATATTTTGAAGCTGTCAGCAGGACTTCTTATCCTTAGCKTACAAGCTAGGGAGCTGACACCTAGGCTTACAGCAGGATTTGATGAATCTAGTGGAGTGCTACGGAGGCACGTTTATATGACTGAGTTTCTTGGCGCTGATCTCACAGAAAGCGAGTTTGACATTCATCCCATTCAGGAACCAGCCAAAACAAAGCTAGTCTGAGCCCTGAAACTGTCTCAAGGGATTTACACTAACTTAAGCAACAGGTTGACCTTCATTCACTGATACAGCCTGTACTGCACTTGCCTTCTCTTTTCACTGACTTGCTGGTTGCTTTTTAGGCATTGCCAGGATGACAATCTCAGCTCTCCTGCACTTAAAGCACAGTTAAACYGTCCCTTGTTTATATGGAACTGTGCACTGGAAGGCACTCTGCCCATGAGAAGACAATAATTTTGAGAGGCTCCACCTTGGAAGGTGTTCAGACACTGTATCATTTTGCAAGGTTTATATCTCCATGGAGAATACAACTTTGCCTAGAAAAAACTTGCAAGTGCATCAGTGATAATGTAGGGAAAGACTTTAGAGCATCCCCTTTAGACCAARTCCTTTAATTCCTCACTTAAACATCTCACATAGAAAAAAAAAATAATTTCAGTTACCCTTCTTGTCCTTCCAGCATGTTATTGTTTGTATTCAGAAGTCAGAAACTGCAAGTATAAAGCAAAAGRCAGAATAAAACACTGGGAAGGCAACACACATTGGAGAGAAACTCAGCAAGGTGTTGTGTGAGTCATGGTGGCCTCAAAAATCATTGTTTGAAAAGGGGTCAACATATAAGCAGCTTCTGTTTGTCATGTTAACCACTATACATTCAGAGCATGATGAACTGTATTCTTATCTTTCATACAAGGGGCTTATTATAGGCCATCTTCTGTAAAAGTCATAAGAAATATTTTGGTAAGTATTAAACTGGACATACTTAGAGGAAAAAAATCAATTAAAGCATTAAAAGTCATATCGTTCAAAGAAATAAATTTGAACAACAGCATTGAAGAGYATGCCTCATCATCACAGATTTATGSATAGAGCAACAATAGATTTTCCCCCTCAAACTCCAATTGTGATATGATCAGAGAAGTGATCAGAACATGCAAGACAATTCCACAATGCACAAAATTAAAAGAATAGATTACAAACCATTGGTGATTGCTATAGTTCAGGTTTTTTATTTTTGTTTGTTTTTTTACATCCTTTTCTGAGTGCTTAGTCTTGCATGAATGCAGAAGACTGCACCACAAAATGCAGCTCATTTCCAACACAACCTTCTCACCACCCCACCAGTGTCTACATAATAAGATTTTTGTGGCTAGCTGGCTTTGCCCCATGTCATTCAGGTTCTTGTGAAATCAGATGCAGGATGTAGGTACAAGACTAATACATTCATGAGGCAATCCCATAAACAGGAGTTCCCGTAGGCTGGAATCATTTCTTTGGTTCACGGAGCAGAGCCAAAGCTAAAGCTGTAGTTCTCCAAACAMGTTAAATCAAAGACAGTTCCTGGCACCGTCACCAAGTGTCCTAGTAAACACATGGGTTTGCACAATGAACTGGACCAAAGAACTAGCCTAGCTGAAAAACTGACTTGCCAAAAGTGATGAAAAAAAAAGGTTATTCTCAACCAAATCGGTTCCTTACTCTAGTTCATGGCATAATTGTAACAGTAACAGTATAATGGGAGGTGCTGGCCTATGACCATCGTGAGGGGGACATAAGTCTGATGCTACAGGTCAAAGCAGCACCTATGTGAGACTGTCCAGTTTAACATTGTACTGAAAAGAARACCTTTGCTTTTGAAATCTGTTCTAGTGGCCACTGAGTATTTACYATGCCTTGTCTCATCACAAATTTCATTCTGGTTAACCCCAATATAGCTCAGAGTATCATTGGATATCTCGGTTTTGACTGGCAATTTGAGTTATATTTCCATTTATCAGCAACAGCTCAATGCCTTTTGACTGAAAGCCTGTGGTATCAGCCTGGATGCACAAGACTTTGTGTCATAACATCATCTTTGATGTATCTCATCTCCCCTGAATGTCCATCTAGGAAGTCACTCTTTTGCTTTATATTTTATGCCACGTACTCTATGCAAGTCAGTTGTTTTGTGATGAGACTTTAATTTGACAAATTGCTGATGTTTAAAAAATAATTATAGTATAAGTTCTTGAGTGAAGTGATTGCAATTCTCAGAAAGACTGGCCCTGTCATTTTTATTATTATTATTATTCTTGTCTCAGAGATCTTTTCACAGGGCAAGGAAAATAACACATACATACATTTTTCATTCCTCACCAACAAAGCAAAACTTCAAGGCTAAGGCTTCAATTCAGAAATCCTGCCAAGCAGAAAAAATGGCATTTTCACACATCTCTTTGACACAGTGTTCCCTTCTGTTGTGTTTTTCTCTCTTTCCAACGTTCTTCTCCCTTCATTGACGATTTTTACAGATCTTGCTCTGAAAGACAGGTCAGAAAAGATTAAGGAGAAGGGAGCAGTGAAAGAAGCTGGGATGCAATCTTGTACATCTGCATTGCATAAAAACTTGCCCTCCAGGTCACACAGGGGAGCATACTGCACAAGCTGTCGCATTTTTTAGCACTGTCACTTACACAGTTTCTTTCTGAGGAGCAATGGGACTGCTCTGTTTTCCTAATATGCTCCAGTAAAAACAAAGCACAATGCGCTTGACTTATGTGTGTCTTTAAAAGAGTTTCAGGAAAAAAAAAAAAACCAACCCTATTGTACACCTATATTAATTAGATATATTTATGCACTGTGTTTTAAGTAAGATACATAAAAAGAGGGATTTCTGTATTTAGGAAAGATTAGAGTGGGGGAAGAGAAGCTCATGAAGTGGCTCTGAGTATTCTTTGTGAATAATCTTCTCCTCTTGGTCTCTCAGGGTGTTTCCAAAACCTCTTTGAAATATGAAACCACTGAGTGTGACTTATGACTGTGACTACACTGTTCTTCATAGACAAAAAGATAAATCCAGGGATTGAGTTTACTTGGCACATCATACGTGATAGAGAGTTCATCCGTCTGTTGGCAATAATCAGCGTTATGGCAATGTTGGGATTCAACATGTAAGCCTTGTTTCTGCAACATTCTACCCATGTGCATTGGACACCTCAAGCACATATTAGCCTAAATTTTTACAGACTTGAGCTTGTTGGGTACCTGACACAACACCACCCTCTTTTTTGAAGGGCCTTTAGGAACATGAACTGTGAAAAATATTTCTTAGTTGCTATTGTATCCTTTCCATGGCTGCATTAGCCTTGAAGATCAGAGWGGAGGAGTGGACAAAAGCTTTGTTTTTCAAGTAACTGCTGAGGTCTGTTCTGGTAAGCAACATTCACCCGCAACAAGCTGACTCTCTCTACTCCATTTCCCAGGTAAAAATAGCTGTTGTTAGCCTAGCAAACACCTCTTGCCATGGGATGCCTTAATGTACCAGGTAGATCCCATGATGGGGAATAGCCTTTAATGTAATGTCACACATCAACAGCTTTCTGCTAGGAGATTTCTATTTTGAGGTTGTAAATCAAACAGAACCTGCTGGGCCAGTCTGTGCTGTAAATCAGGAGGTGCTAAAATGCTGACAATGGACAAGGCAGCAGGAAACATCAGTAAGGAATGCATGCAACTAGGCAGTGGATGAGGAAATGTAGATGCGGAGTTGTTTTTCCAAAGAGAGATTTAACAGGCTTCATGTTCAGCTGAAGAATGGGCAAAGTGCTTACTTTTGAGAACTCCAGAAATRTGGTACACCTGAAACTCACTCATGAGCCTATTGAAAGGACCTGGTTTTCGTAAAAGGTGGACTATATGTGCATGTCACAGCATGTTTCACAWCAAACTGCAGTGCTGTACTTGCTGAAGTCTGTTTGTGATATTACTACTTCCAGTAACTATATAGACTGCTTGTGTTTATCTCTCCTAGTATGGTGTCTCAAAATAAATTAGGTATTTCTGGATTATCCAGAAGAGATCAAAGAATGATTGAAATATGGTGGAATTCAACTGATAGAACATATATATATCTGCCATATAGGTGTCATTCTGAGCCATTTCCCTGAGGGACCCTTGACAGTAGTGCAGATTTAGCCAATATTGTCAATGAGGTCTAGGGCACTACTCATATAATCCCAAAACGGGCATCCCAATTGGGCCCACCAAATTGCATTCCAGAGGTCTGTGCTCTGACTGGCTGACCGACCGACCACAGGGCAGCTGAGGTGGCTTATTCACAAGTAAATGTCTACTATATGTGACGTTAGGTGACTCTTGCCTCTATTACCAGAGATGCTTTAAGAATCAAAGCATATGAATAGGCTCAGCATCAGCATAGATTATCTGAATATGGCCTTTACTTCTCTTCATGTGCTGCACAGGAAAGTGGAGTCTGACAGCTATGGATAGCAGATATGTTCAAAATATATATATATTCTTGAATTTTCACATCATTACAAGTGCTTGAATACATCTTAGGTATGACTTTAAACAGCGTGATTAATGACTGCTGATCTGATGACAGCAAGTAAAAGATTTTTTTTCAGATGATTTAAGATTACTAGAAAAACATAAGTCTTACAGAGAATACTGCTGTGATCAGTGTTGCTTGAATTGAAGTTCAGAAGGAGCCATCAACAGTCCTTTTTATTTTTTATATTTTCAAGACAACTCTCTTGCTAACGTGAATGATCCTGAACAAGTAAAGTGGACAATCGTGTCCCCAGTCATAAGCCATGGGCAGCCCAGACCCCTGTTTGTAGCCAAGAATGAAAAATAGTAATTTGACTCTTAAGTAARGTCCTTCCTATTTCACAATAAATTTTAGGATAAGGAGTTGACATTCTGAAGTGATCATTTCTAATTGAACCATCTGCTTTCCCTCTCTCTCCTTTTTTTATTTTAATTACTGAATATCTTGAATATGTCAGGTCTGACAGGAAGAAGAACCTGGTGAGATGACAGAGGTACAAAATGTGTGGAGAACAACAAAAACAACAACAAAAAAGAATGCCMCAAACTGATTCGAATGAGGTAAAACATTCTTCTAATACCATCTGGCTAATTAATAACAGGGATAATTTCTCCACTATAGCAAAATTTTCAGAAAAAAAAAAAAGGCCAGAGGACTCCTCACACATCCTGTAAATGTAAATATTCCCTTCAAACCACAGCATATGTTGCCAGGTGAGATAGAATAATAACTTTGATTATYGATTCCCATATGCCCAGTAGATCTGCATCAAAGGCCCACTCTGGGAACATCTCCTGTAGGAATTGAACAGCGGCAAGTAAGCTGTTAATCAAGCTTAATCAATAAGCTCTTAGCAATGACTTCCAAAAGATGTGAAAGCTTGAAATCAACAAAAATGYATTTAATATAAAATGAGAATCAGTATCAGAGATATTGAAAAGTGTTTTTTTCCCAATATTTATTTTTGAAGAATGATTAAAAAAATACAATTTAAAATTTTTAAATGACCAAGTTATTTTTTAGATGTCCTTCCCCCACCCCCAAGGTATCTTTTAAAACAAAAACTTTTAAAAATTTTCTCAGAACTTCAATTAAAATTAAATATTTGGAAGATGAGAGAGGTCTGTTTTTCACWACTCCCGATTCACTGCAAATGCTCAAAACTGTATTCTATCTTCAATTCCAAAAGGTTTGCCTGTGCAAACTCATGCTTCTTTTCTATTTGACGTACTTAAGAGCAACCCTATCTTTTTGTTCTATTAGTGTTTTTTTCCAGCAGAACAGCACTCGCATTGAGTACACTGGTRTTCCTTCAAATTGGCAACTCGTTCCTCACCAGCATTTTTTGTTTTCTTGCTCTTGCCACAGCTCCTCGTCTTATTTACTGAACACYTCTCAAACCCTCCACTGGCTGATGACAGACGTGTATTAATTTCATCCTGGTCCTTGTCACTATAGTAACTGAGTGCAGCACAAACATAGGAAGGAGTTATTTTTCACCACCCATAGATGATATGTTATGTTGAGCTCCATTTTCAGAGAGGGGAACTAAGAGAGAAAAAGATTAAAATTTTTAAAAAGGGAGATAAGAAAAAAAAAATGAGA
>PTEX01000185.1:525584-536184 GCA_003342815.1 Eudromia elegans
AGGGAAGGGAAGGGAAGGGAAGGGAAGGGAAGGGAAGGGAAGGGAAGGTTCTTGCTCTGTTAGGCATTCCAGAGTCATTGCTTTGAAGCTCTGTGGGAGGACAGTGAGCCCAAGTCTCCTGACACTTGGATGAGAACACAGTCTTCAGCTTTTCCACAGAAGTTAGGTACCACCATGTTTACACTGAAAATCACTGTGGGATTATACAAATCTCATTTTTTTTTCACGACTTCTACCTGCGTATAAATCACTGCTGGACTTTGTCGATGCCATGCCTGAGATTCTCCCATGAATTTGTTGATGGCCCTTCCTCGACCTCAGGCACCTTCTGCCAGCACTATGCTATGTCATCGGTTGATCTCCCTGGCTCCCTGGGTAACACAGCCAGCCAATTCATCTCACTCATTTTCCATGCTTGAGGTCAGACAGATCCTTATAATTACATGATATTTACCTGATAAACATTCACAGTCCCAAACATTAGCTATTAACACAGTAGGTGGTTCATATTTATACTAGAACACTAATTAAATGCTCATTTCCAGCACAGTCATGTGTATTACCTAGAGCAGGGCATGAATTATGGAAGTGACACATTTCAGGGAGCAGATGTRTTTGCTGGAGAGATATTTCTTTTGGCACACGTCTTGGTACTCCCTTTATGGAAAAGCACCCTTGGATTTTAGTGGAGAATTATGTTGTATATTCGTTTATATAAAAAACTATAAGAAATTTTGTTTCTGAAATGTAATTGCTGGGAACAGTAATACAAAAACTGTTTCMAAGCAAAATGATGTTGCTGGAGTGAGGTCTGTCTGCTCTTTCCATCATGCAGACAGAAACTAAACATGTGAAAATGAGAAAAAAATAAAAGGGGGGGAATATAAGGGAAGAGAAGCAAAAGATTTTTTTCTCTCACTACTAAAAGTTGCAGAGAAGCAACAACTGCACAGTGGGGAGAAGAGGCTGACCGGATGTGGTGTTGGCTAGTCAGCCAGGTTCCTGTAATTCAGGGTGATTATCAGGTAAATCTGAAGAACCCTTAGCAGTCATTGTCTTGTTCGGAAAGCAACATCTATGCTGCATGTGCATCTGGGCCAAAAAAAAGAGAATTGAAAACTTTGTATTCCTGACTGATATCCATATCCTCATAGTCCCACAACACAGGGCAGTTCAGCTTGTCACCTAGGAAAAGTACTGTATTTGGTCAAAGCATCTAATTCGTGCCTGTTCTGAAAGGTGAATCGATGCCTGCAGACCGATGCAATCTCGCTGAAGAGGTGTGGTGTGGTCTGCCTCTCGAGGCGACCTCTGCTCTGTTTGCCCYGTCAACAAACCTTGTAAGATCTCATCTGGCAGCGCTACAGTGCGTTTTTTCACTGACTTTCTATTTCAAAACAAGAGGCATTGCTTAATCCAGGCCTCTTACAGCTTTTTCAGGAATAGTCAAATGTACATTTTTGTTTTGTTTTGATTTTTTTTTTTTCATTCCAGAACACACCTGGCAATCTAGAAACTGATGAAGCCTTCCRTATGTTAGAAAGAAGCATTAAGATTTCCAACGCTAAATTACGACGCTGCCAATCTTCGGAGTTAAAAACAAGCACTGCGTAGTGCATTCAAGTCCCCAAAAGCAGACAATAGCTTTCAGATTTCCTTGGAGAATACCCTAATTGTTTAATGTTTGCATATTATGCAAAAAGCAAAAGCAAAAGACAGTGCATCAACTTGAGAAAAATCAAGAATTTGGAAAAGCAGCTCACAGTCATCTATTTTAGAGTCCAAGCTGAGTCCTTCAAAAAAGGACTTCCTTTAAAAAGTACTTTGAAATTTTTTACTCTTAGAAATGTGCATATTCTCTATATTATTTCATTGCCCAGGTGAAAGCATTTAAGGCAGATATTTGCTCCAGGATGATTCAAATCTGGATTCATTTTTTTTTAGGGAAAAAGAATTTGCATTTCATAATTGGGTTAAACATTTTCACATATAAGTAGCTCAAAAGGATCCAAATGCTTTTCAGTACTGGGGCTGGCACTGTACTAGGACAATAGAAGGAAATACAATAGTGTGACACTGACTTCTGTTCAATTGCTCCTGAAATGCCTATTCAAGAACAGCCAATCTGTTCATGGCTGATGGAGGAAATGAAAGTATGATCGTCTGCTCAAAGGTTTCCAGAGGGGATAATTGAAATTAGGTAGTTGGCTCTCATTAGCAGTTTGGTTCCACTCATGCATGTTGAAGTTCTCCATTTGGYGAGTGCCAGAGCAAACCCAGCTGTAAAATTTCCCCTCTACTATTAAGTCTCAGTGCAGYTAAGTGCAGCTTATTTTATAAAATAAAGAGATTAATCATTGGCCTTTGGTATGTGCACTTACTTGTAATTTGGTAAAAGAACAACTGCAATGGAAGAAAAATGCTATTTTTCAGTAAATGCTGTCAAAAAAGTCATGACATTTCCTTAGGAATATGCCATGAAACAGGAATGCATTTCTTAATTATGTTTTAATAATGTTGTTGAAATAAAGGGAAGATGGAGGCATTCATTTAGCGTTTGAGTAAAAATACTTTTCTTTCATACACTTATAATTCTATTTTATATTCTTGACTTAATTTAAGTGCTGAAAGCTTGCAACCTGGTCAATACTCTACCTTACTTGGAAACTGTGAGGGAATCCTAGTCTGCTATTATGGTCTTGTGGATACATTTCTTTTGCAGGATCCCAGGTCCTCTGTGGATGCTAAATCAGAATGCTGTGCAATACCAAGGAAGAAGTAACATTTATGGGTCTTTAATGTCTTATTTATATATGTCTTGCAAATAAGTTCTTCCTCAGTTTTGGAGAGAGCTGGAAGAAAGACATTTGCTTTTTCAAAATCTGTCAGATGGTTAATATGAAGATAGGCCATAACAATATAATCAGAGAACATATTCCTTTCACTTAACTATTTCAGTGTTGCTTTGCTTCACTGTTGCCCTGTGATGCATTTTTCCTGGCAATATAGAAGATATTTTTTTCCCATTTTGACTTCTTTGTACCCACTCCCGCCACTTTTTTAATATGTACCCTTTAGATTTATTAGGGCATCTGTGTTGACTCAGCTGCATCACAGCTCTTCTGAAATGCTAAACTGGATGAGAATTATTGTAAGAACCAACATTTTCAGGAGTGGGGAGCTGCCTGCTCAAGCATTGCATTCAATACACTCATTCTTGGAACAAAAGCTGTTTGGGAATTAGTGAGCCTGTAATAATGCCATGGATCATTCATTAGACTGCAGGGAGCATAAGAAAATAGGCCCAGAGGATTCCACAATAAACATTATTACAAGTAAACTCTGGCTGCTGGAGGAGGGMACCAGCACTGCCATGGAAAATGGTAAAATTGCAAATGTCATTTTAAGAACTGTAAACTTGACAGGAGCACAAACTCTGCCAAAAAATGTAATAAACTTTAGACAATGCATTATTTATGTGTGCTGGAAGGGAGTGTGTGAATATGCTTAAAGAARCACAAAAGCTTGCTTGTTGTTGGTATGTTATTTCCATACTAAATACACCTCCAGGGCTCCGTGAAACYCCAGTTTTATGAAACAATTAATAAGGCTTATTCTTATTTCATATTTTTTCTGACTTGTTATGTCTGCTGTGATAGTTGACACCTGGGACAAATCAATGTTTATCTTCTTCKTCTTGAGACCTTTTTTCCTACAATACCATCAGGCAATATCTATCAATGAAGGCATCACTCTCCAGTTGCACCAATTAATGGAAAGATTCTTATTAACCTACACAAAAAGTGAACTCAGGACTTCATCGGGTAACTGCATCTTCCTTTTTACTCATCATGGAATAACAGAGCCCGGTGTCCCTTTTGGAGAATTTCACTTTCCCCATGACACAGTAAATGGATGGAGCTTCCTTTGCTCTAATGCACAAAACACAAGGTGAAGGAAAACCACAGCTTTGAGCCAAATTCCTGAGAAAAAACCTCCAACATGCATATGTCAAAAGCAAAATCAAGCTTCAACTGTAGACAATTTGCCGTGCCATTCTCCGTAGATGAGTTCAGCCAGSTTCAAAAGTCCATTGCAGATCCACCTACCCAAATACAATGGCTTCTTCAGTATTAGCATAAGACTTGCTGGCAATGGTCCCTACCATCCCTTAATCTCTCTATGTCAGGCTTGATTTAGTAATTTTAAAATAAATCCTTCAAGAATTTTCTTAAGTCTCCTTAGTGTTTGCAGCTTCTGGCAAAATTTGTATATGTTAAACCTCTAGCTGGCATACATGAGCTAACAGCAAAAATGAAATTGCTTATAATATTCACAATATTAATTAACATTTTTTTTTCCCTGGTGTAACAAGTGGGCTCCAAATTAGGTATTGACGGAAGGGGAATGTTGATCTTATTTCCTCATCTGGAATGAACTTCTCTTGAACGTGGTGGGTAGATTCATTTATTGCACTTCAGTCAGCTACAGCAAGCGTCTGATGAGCTCAGAGCACTGTATTGAACAACCCATCGTCTTGCAGACACTCACGATAAGAAAAATACCTAATCATCTCCGTCACATTTCAAACTATTAAAGAAAATGTGTAGGATTATGAAAGAGTCACTTTCTAGTAAAATGTTCTTTTGTATTTTCTTTGCCAGCCTTGGATTTTGTTCTCATTATTGCCTTTTGAATGAAACATAAATAAAAATTGATCAATCAGTCACTCAATGACAAAAAATTTGAGGGCATTAAGKTCTTTCAGTGTTAGGTTTTAATAGTAGTAGTTTGAAGGGATCTGTAACTTTTTAAACATTAGATTTTCCAGTTGTACAAATGTGTAAGAAACTCAACTTGTKGTTTTGCTGTACTTTTAGGAATAAAAATAGGATATAAGAATAAGTCCTATTATATCCCTAGGATCCTTATTATATCCCTAGAAGATATAAAAATAGGACAGAAAAAAAAAAACCCTCTGACACACTCTGCACTCCGACACAATATCATGGTTATCATTATCACAGCGTTTGCCTCCAAACTGCAGCTAGTACCTTCTATATGGCGGGTTTCGTGTTGCTCCATGGTGAAGCGAAATGGATGAACAAATAAATAAAATCCTTCAAGAGAGAAAGAAAATTAACAAGAACCTCATTTGAATTTGAATTAAATTTGTCAGAGACAAAAATGAAAGCTTCACAAATGCCCAGAAAACTTTCAATGTGTAAACTTTCAAAGTATAAAAGATGAAGCATAGCGCATACCTGCTTGACTATGTAGCTGTTCTGTCTGAAGAGGCAAGAGAAAACACCTAGAATTATTCTTTTAGAGAGTACTTTGAATACTTCTAATTGTGCTCATTGAAGAAAAAAAACATGCTTCCAGCCCTGTCCTTAACTGAATATTACATGACCCGGAACATCGAGTAGATTGAAATAATTTAACTTGGCATTGGCCTTTGCAGATGAGAGCTGAAGAAAATTCTATATTGGATATTATCACTGTGATGTTAAATATCATAAACTTAATCTTCTCAGTTTTGATGTTCTTGTGGATCTGTCAAAAAGGCAAGGAAGGAACTCAAGGAACGAATTATGGCATAATAGTTATAGGAGGTAACCTTGCTCTAGGTGCTCTAGGTGACCCTGTGTGTGCAGGGGGTTGGACTAGATGACCTCTAGAGGTCCCTTCCAACCTTAAGCATTCTACGATTCTAGGAGGTGGCATGGTTTTGTGGCTAGCAGCAGAATCCCTCCTACCTACCTATTGCCCTCTGAAAAAAACCAGATGTCCAATGGACGACAGTTATTTAGACTATTCTGTTTAAGATAAAGACTTCTGAATTCGAACTTCTGCCTGTATAAGTCTAAATGAGACCAAGGTAACTACTTTCCTAGTATAGTCAATTCAGTTGCCTTAACTTCTGAGCCATCGGAAATGTTGCAGACATCCTCAAACATCTGCATGGGCCTAGCAGATGTTACTCAGGACTTAAAAGAGATTCCCACCCCATTCTGRTGTTGTAGATGAAGGCCGTGTGGGGACCCACTCCACAGTATCTAAAATGATTGTGTATGTTCATGTTTGACAATTTAATCTCACTCTTGCTGGCTGATGACCCCCACCAATTGCACCCTTTTTGGGAAAGATCAGAARGGGACTGAACATTAGCTAAGAACCTTTAGAAGCAGTGGAAAGAACCAAAATGAAGCTATATGAGTGAAAACTCACATCTGGATAAATGCATCTGTCAACAGTAACACACTCTAGAGATTGCAAGGCTGGGTGAGGGAAGAATGAAATGGTGGGAATGAGATTGCATGTAATCAGATAACATTTGGAGCAAGCCTCCAAACTACCACTAAAAGCAGGGATTGTAGGGGACCAAACATACTCATTAATTAATACCAGTAGATAGTGGAAAATTGGTAGCAACGCCTTTCTGGTAAACATACAGAGGAACAACTTCATATCCCCTCCCATTTAATACAGTCTAGCTCCTGAAYGCTTGGCAGCCTTCACGGTTTCTTGTGGATGCCAAGTTAATTTAGCCTCACCTTGTATAATGATCTAGAGGAAAGAAGYAGTCTCAGTCAAGCAATTAAGAATTGTACATGTTAGAGGCTGGCTAGTGCTGCAAGTATTTAGAGAGAGTCACAGGCAGACGACCGTCTCGCAGCACTGCAGAAATGATCCTCAGATGAGACTCAAGTGAATAGGGAATGTCCAGCCCACAAATGACAGAGCTGTGAATATCAAATGGACCAGATACGTTTGCTGCTGTTGTAACTTCACTGGTGTCTTGTCACAACAGATGTGCCYGTGCTTTTACAAGGACAGAAAGTGGCTTAAACAGGTGTTTAAGGTGCAAATGTGAGAATATATCTTTGAGAGGACTGCCGCTTGGAATAACGTGACATTCATCCTGATGACATTAGGATGACATTGGAGACTCATCCTAATGTCATTTATGACACTGCAATTACCAGTTGCTTGCTTTATGCCTTAAGTAAATGGATTTGTCCCCAGCATGGAGGGAGCARGATGGGAAGAGACTCTGGCATTGATTTTGGTTTGTGGATTACAAAATGCTGTAGTTAAAAGACAGACATGCCTGCTATTGTGCCACCTCTCCTCTGGGGACTCTAGGAGAAGGGCAGGGTGGCGATGGGGGCCCCAACATCCAGAGTTTGTAGCTTCTTCAGTTAATCAATTCTGAATAGCTAGAGATGATGGACAACCTTCTMACTGACACAGTAAGATGTCAGGCACCAAGAGAAGAAGCTTCTGTGAGGCACCCACATTTCTCAGCAAAAACATCAAGTATGTAGCATTTGTGACCATAGTTTGATCCTGTAAAGCTATCCATATTTATCTCTAYTTCTCTTCATGGAATTACAGAGTCAGGATATGGTTTTTAACAATGAAGGAATACTCAGATACTCTGATCATAAGCTGAGAATTCCCACAGACAGCTTCTGCTGCAGGCAAACTTCTTTTTGTCTAGAAATTTGGGATCTGATATAAATTAGTTCAAAAAACCACGGAATCACAGAATGGTTCAAGTTGGAAGGGATATCTAAAGATCATCTAGTCCAACTCCCTGCTCCAGCAGGGACACCCAGAGCATGGGGCACAAGGTCACATCTGAGTGGCTTTTGAAGATCTCCAGAGAAGGAGACTCCACAACCTCTCTGGGCAGCCTTTTCCAAGGCTCCATCACCCTCACGGGAAAGTTGTTCTTCCTCACATGGAGATGGAACTGCCTGGGTTTCAACTTGTACCCGTTACCCCTTGTCCTGTCACTGTCCACCACTGAGAAGACTTTGGCCCCCTCCTCCCTACATTCACCCCTCTGGTATTTATAAATATTGATCWGATCAATTATAGCTGCAGATGCTCACAGAGATTCTTATTTCAGTGTCATGTCAAAGCTCCTCAATCCAGTTATCTGCATCACTCCTATGATAAACCAAGACACTGGGCAGCAAAGGGCCATGTCATGAAATGGGAGATGGTCTTTCTGAGCTCTGGAGTCTGTGGGTCCACTGTTCACTGCCCTTGAGTTTTCTCAGAGGAATTCTGTAAAGGTCATGTTGGTCTTTCATCACGGCCATTTCCTTATCCCCATCTTTTTTTTTTTTTTTTTTTTTTTTTTGAGAGGGAACACTTCAGGACATCACTCATCTGTCATCTAACGAGATGAATTATCTTCTTTAGGCTGCTATAATTCTCTTTTGAGAGACAGAGATTTTTAGGCCATTTCAGCCAGGTGAGGAGAACCCCAGTTTCCATATTTGTCCAAACACAGCYTGTATTGATGTGGGGGATGAAACAATATCCTAAAGCTATACTCTTATTGCATAGTCCTCATGTCTGTGCTTGTGTCCTAACTCAAAAGCAGAGCAATGCTCTACAGTCTCAGGCAGATATACATCTTTAAATGTTGAGAATTTATCACTTTTTTGAAAAAAAAAAAAAAAAGAAAAAGTGCTTTGAGTGCTTCTGCATGAGAAAGAGGAGCTTCTATTAGYTTGTCACTTCTTAGACTCTAAAGGTTTGAAGAGATTTTGCTCAAGATTAAAAATAATGTTGAACTCTTTCAAGCAGAGACCAGGTGGAGGTCATTTMAGTTTAGAAAATTACTGTTTTGGAAAACTGAGATTAAAAAACTGTTGTATCATGTACCATCACTTTTCCGGTGGAAAGCACTGATTTTAACTGGCTTATCTCATCCGTGGGTGCTGGCTCTAGGCATTTGCTGTCATCTAGTGTTAAACCTTTAATAACAATGGGTCTAATAACGGAAAGAGATTCATCCTGCTGCAAGGCAGATGTCCAGGAGAAATCAATGTCTAGAATTGTCTATCTATGCCATTTTGAATGAGGGTAGAAGCATGCTGAAGCTTCCTGGCAAGATCCCATAAAATTTTTAAAATAAGTAATATACCGTTAGTAGTTCACCTAAAGAAAAAGAACAAAAGGGGCTTTTCCTCCATCCTCTAAATCCATGGACATTAATAATGGTAAGCATTTTCTTTAATAAATATGTTCATTTTAGAAAAATATATGATCATACTAAGTCTACTTAGCACAAAAAGAAATGTGTATTTAGCATTTGTCTTGGGAGAGACATCCAATCTCCAATCTCTTCCAGTCATAAGATTTACAGTAAAATGTGCAACGACTGGGAATAGCATTTCCAGATAGATAAAAAAACCCCCAACTCTCGAGTGTTTTCATGTCCAAAAGTGGATAAATCCTTTATTACTGACTTCAACTAAGTTGAATTGAGTGACCAAAACTAAAAGTTTTCCCATTTGCCTACTGATTGCCAAATTAAATTAAAATAAAACTATCTACTCTTTGTTAATTATATCCCCATATAAATATATATAAACATATATATATATATTTATATATATATATATATAAACACAAACTCAAATCCATAAAGTCATCCAATTATCTCCAGGAAACGTGCTGCTAGTTAGGTTTTATCAGTTTTCCTGGGCATATTGACTGTCCACAGACACTTTTCAAGATTAAATTGTCTTTCTCTTTGGGGATTCTGAGTAAATAATTAAAGCCTGTAAGTGTGTTTTCAATTAAAATGATTAACTTCCAGCCAAAATTCAGAGGAAACAGATGGAATATTCAGACCAGACTAAATATTTGGCAGATGAGAGCTGAACTCTACTACATAAATTTCTAATTCAAAGCCTCGTGAAGGCAATAAAAGTTCTGCAGGGGTATTAGTAACATATATACTGGATATGATGGGTTTGCTAGCAGATTGTTAGCATTACAGAGTGAAGTGCGCCAGCATGCTGAGCAAGAGAAAAGGTTTCTGAGTTAGTTTCAGCATTCTCAGATGTCCATAAACTCTTGAACATCGGTCACTTTAACTGATGGTCATTTTTTAGGAGATAAGTTTTTTATTATGTTATGGGCAATTACCTTGATATAAATTTAACATGAAAACTCACCAAACCAGAAAATTTGAGATAATTATTTCTAAAAGTCCTTCAGTTTTCAATTTATTTTTGACAAATTATGATTATATAACCCACAACTATTTTGCTGTCAGAGAAGTATGTACAGTCCGGCTGGTATTTGTAGGGTGATGTGTTCATTAGAGCAAAGGACACTCAGATGCCTGCARTGGGCAAACCATCCTACTTTCCTAGTATTCCTTCCTCAAATTTACACTTCAAACAGGTACAAAAAGAATGTTACTTTGGTGGTGGCTCTCTCCTTTCTCACCTTGGTCTTCCCACACCAGCAAAGTTTCCCTTCAAAATGCAAACCCGTACCCCAGTCTGAGAAACATCAGCCAAACAGTGATACCTGCTGAAATATTTCTGCCTTTTTCTGTCTGCACAAGTTGAAGACAAAGTCCTGATGCTTTGCTGGAGATGTTTTTGTGATGAGCAATATTTGTTGATGAGAGCATAAGTCAGACATAGTAAATAAAAGAGCACTGGTAAGTGAATTAAAGAGCTGAGAATCCTTCCTTCCTTCCTTCCTTCCTTCCTTCCTTCCTTCCTTCCTTCCTTCCTTCCTTCCTTCCTTCCTTCCTTCCTTCCTTCCTTCCTTC
>PTEX01000185.1:536344-624297 GCA_003342815.1 Eudromia elegans
TCTCTCTCTCTTTCTCTCTTTTGTCTGGCAGTTTATTCAAGCTGAATGTCAACACTTCAGATAGTTTTAGAAACCTCAAGATTGGAAAGCTAGTATTTGAAGCTGAGTTTCCAGATTCAATCCTGCAGGCCAGATTTTTTCCTTCCTAATTTTAGAGAAAGTTCAGCTAAGCTTTTCTGAGCTGATAGCTCAGAAAATCCGGAATATGGACATTGGGATAGAAATTAATTTCTCTAAATATAATGTCTGTTCTCCATTTACTACTAAAGTTTTGTGAGTTGCTAACCTAGACATAGACATCAGAATAAGTCTCTGAAGTTAGAACAGTTGAATCCTGTCTTATATGTCCTGGTAACTAGAAAGTTTTCCTATGTTTTCCTAAAATTTAGTATAATAATTTCTGTCTCTCATCATGACATATTTTGCTTGATCTATATTTCTCTTATGTTCTCTATATCAGAGCTCTCTCTCTAAATATACACATTTGTCCTATATTATGCTCTATTTATATTAACATTCTATATTATATTTATGTTCTATTTTCATATTTCTTTATTTTATTTTCTGTATTTCTCTAATCCTGGGCATGAGACAAAAAAMCATAAACTTTATTATAAGTATGTGGTGCTCTCTGCATTTAGTGGATTAAACCTAGCTTTTTCAACCTTTTATCTATCAAATTTTCTTTTAAAAGAAAGGGAAGAAGAAGAAGAAAAGTTAAAAGCAACATTCTGCTTATGCAGAATTCTGTAGAGGACATATGAAATAAAAGATAGTTTCTCTCTTAAGCAATCTCAGAGTAGGCTAAGAGGAATAAGATCATTGTGCTCTTGTTTGCCTGATTGGGTTACTGTCAGATTTTTGTTTCTTTATTTGTATGTTTCTAATTTATTCTGCAATAAAGGTTGTATTTCTGATGTACTCTCTCTCCTGGGAAAGGCAAATATAATGTGCAGCATTTTTTTACAATTCAAAAACATGTTTTCATTATTCTATGAAGTTTCTGGGGCWACATTAGTTAAGTTTAGTAATTACAACATTTCTAAATTGCCGTGTAGAATACTTAARAAGAGCCAGTATTTTCCCTATCCTGATGATCATATTTCTTCTAACCTTGTTGAATATTGTTATATAATTTTAAAGGACTCTGTATAAGAGGAGGAAGTTTAACGAGACATTAGCTCCTTATTCTGCTTGGCTGGTTTTGTGAATCTSACTATATTTTGTTTCAGACTGGTTTGACAGCATGGTAATTCACCAACCCAGTGAGATAAATATTGATTTATCCCTGTTAACAACAAAAATAAAATTGATTTAAGAGTTTTCAGGAATAACTCAAAGCCTTGACTTTTTATGTCCCATCAGTTATGCTGATCTAATGATTAATTAAGTATCATAGCCTAATTAAAAGGTTCTACTCAGCTTTGAAAATACAGGGATAAATTTGGATCATTTCATGGAAGGCTCACTGTGAATGATAGCTATCCCTTTCATTTCTACTTGTAAAAGACTTTAAGATTTTTAATGTTTTTATAGCATTTTTTACATTTAATAATTGTCTGAATTTGACAATAAAATACAATGAAAAATAAAATACAATGAAAACGAAAAGAACACTGCTGCTATTTTTAGTTTTTTCATGCCTCTTTGAGTCGTTGTTGTTGTAGCAATAATATCATATGGAAAACAGTCACCTCTTGCAGGGAAAACACCATCAACCCAGCCCATATTRTTTTGGTATATAAATGGTCTGTATGTATATATATTGGTATATATATATATCAAGTCTCCATATCAAATATACATGAAATTAAAAACATATATCCTTATCTATATCCATATAATTTGTGTCCTATGCTTTTCAGAATAGTTAGTCCTTTCCTTGAAATAAATGGGGAATATGGTCCATAAACTAAACACAATTACATTAAGTATTTTAATCTTAGTAAAATACTTAAATAAAGTATTTGCTAATATTTTATTTATTGGATACTATCTAACTCCAGGAATTATTTTTCATTATCTTTATTTTTTATATTTAATTTTAGTACGGGGACCATTCTAATTCTCCAGAAGAAAATAACAATACCAGGCAACTTCATCATATAGAGGAGTCATGAACAGCTGGAACAGGTACAGGTCTAAATCTGCCTCAGGAATTCAAGATATCTGGGTTCTGCTCTTGGCTTTGCCCCTGCCCTGCTGAGTTCACCCTGAGGAAAATACTTAATTGCCYTGTGAGTTTCTCATTTATTGTTTAGATTTTTATATATTTTATTTTATATATATATATAAAAAAAAGTGTGTGTATATATATAAATATTATTATTATTGTTTGGGATATCTCTCTGTTAAATGATTTGCTCTTTGAAACAAGATTTATGTTTGTATCACACTTAGCACAAGTGATTCCAGTCTGGAACCTTAAAGTGTTTCAACAGAATAGCTAGTAAATAATAATAGCACACAGCCTCAGTGTAGGTTAAAATACACATTGGYTTGGAGGTAACTGCATGTGGAGAAAAAAAAGAGAATTTTTTCCCAGGCTTCTAATTTTGGATTCAGTCGGGATGGATTTTGGAGCTGCTTTCATAACCAGTTCAGAAAAATCATGCAAGTGTCTGCCTGCCTCACACACTTCAAAATAAACACACRCTATTAATGTTAAGCAAAGATTTGTACAGCAGATGAATAATTGAGTGTCTGCCTCCAAGCATGGTGCAAGCAGTCAAGACATCTGAACTGCAATGTTCTTGTTAACCTGTGTTCTCAGTGCCCGTCCTGARGTTTTCTGCATGCTGGAGGAGCATCACATTGCTGCTGTTTTAATAAAGTGTCAGTAAATCATCTGAGAAGCTCTTGCAAAGAACCCTACAACCTTTTCATTGCTAACACTCTCTGCGACTTACTCTCTGCTGTAGTGGCATTGACCTTTGCAAGAAATTTGATTTTCCTTATTCTGGCTCAATCTTCAAGAAAACAAAACAAAACAAAACAAAGATGCTCATGAATTTCATCTGGGAGAAAAACATCGCTAGGTGCATATTTGTTTCTTAAGAGTCACATCAAGTGTTCTGTTTTCTTTTTTTTTCTATTCTTCTTATGATTATTGTTACTATTTTGACATATAATGGAGTCCCGAAGAGTTGATGAGCTTGGCTCTAAGTRAGGCTTTGGACAAACACAGCAAGGGCAAGTCTGGAGCTGTGAATTCAGGCAGYTAGGGCAAAACAAGGTGTGGGTGAAAAGGAAGGTTATGCTGCTACCCACACATAGATWTATATAGGTCCACTGGGGTTGTTCTGGACCAACAGCCTGCCCTGCTATCAAAAGCCTTTCCTTTTGGGCTTTTCCTTGCAAAAYGGAGGCAGGTGTTGCCCTGAAGCATCCCAAATCCTGTGCTTAGGACAACTGAAACTAGCCCTAAAGARACATGTAGGTCTCTGTTTCTTTAGGTTAGTTCAGGAGAAATAGCAGAGAATTTGCAGAGCATAAAAGTGAGAAATCACTGAATCTTTTTCCCCTCTCTGCTTTGCTCCTGGAGATGTACCTTGTTTGTAATCCTCATCATCCCCAATTTCTACCTTTAAACAAAATCTGTTCTTGTTGTTAATGTTGTTTTATTTTCCAAATAATTTCCATGCCATTGTAAACAGGAAGAGGCAAAATAGCAGGTGATATTTATATTAAAGAAGTCCTTATTAAGTCAAAAGAAAGATATGAGCATGTCTGGACACTAAGGGATGTTTTCAGTGAAATTGACTGTAAGGTGTCACCAGGAAATGAATTTTRTTTCTGTCCATATTCCAAGGAAGAAATAAATTTCAAGCTCTGACACGTCCTTCTGTGCAATGCTGCTTTGGATTTAATCCCTTCATGTATTTTGGCAGAYCTGACATAATTATGTACAAGCATGGATTTGAAGAGTTTCTCACTAAAAAGAAAATTAATTAGAAGTTCTTATAGGRCGAAAAATCTCTTCCATGACAGATTGAGGTAGCAGGGCTACAGACAACTTGACAAGTAAAGATCTCACTTCTATTTTAAAACCAAATGTGCTAACTTTTAAATATCATTTCTTAATCATTAGAAACACAGAGCCTTTTGTATGTCTAATAGCATGTAAAATGCAATAAGAATGCCATCCAGAGAAAGCAGTTGCCTTTCAGCACAWGATAGTGAAAGCATCAACTGTTTATGATCTGTGAGCTTTCTATGAGCAAGTTCTAAAAGTTACTTTGCTTAAAATTCATAAAAAAGGTTTAATTATTTAATCAAATAAATGAGTTTATTATGTTCTCCCTTTGGGGGACGTAGTTTTGCATTTAMAATGGGAAATAAAAAAGACATGTCATGCTTGCCTTTATTCTCCCCCATTCTCTATGCACAGCCATAAATTTAGTTGAAAGAAAACAGACGTTGCAGAAAGGTTTGTTTGATACTTTCTTGAAAACAGGGAAATATCAAGAATAAGGGTTAAGTCCAGGAAAGAAGGAAGAAGGATTTTATCTAGGAACAAYAGGACTATATTCTTTCACATCTCCTTACTGTCTTTCAGTTCAGGAAATATAAAACTCAGCCACTTTCTGGGGCCTACAGTTCACAGCATTTGGGATTTATTGACTTAACTTAGCTGTTTAATAATTATGTATCTAAATCTAAGTAGTGAGAGCAGATGCCCTTGACTGTCAGTAGACAGAAGTTAGTAGACATGCTAACCTTTTCGTGAGAYGGCTTGATCGTAGAAATAACATCTGTAACTAGTTTAAATGTAAATATCTAAAGCTTGGGGAGATTAAGTCCACCTTTACTGCTCACATGCAGTCCTGCTCCTTGAGTTTTGTATTCCTTGTAGTCTTTCCAGAAGAAACAAGCTAMATTCAAAACTAGACTAGAAAAGTTGTTTTTACCCAGATATGACAGTCATAGTCAAGGGAAGTGCAGTGTGACTCTACGAAAGACAAAAGAATAACCATCAAATTCCTCACACAATGATTTGTTAAATCTCCTAGGGACATTGGTAAAGGTGCCATAATATATTTTTAAAGCATATACTTTTAAACATTAGCATTGGATATACAACCTATGGAACAGGCACTGGCCAGACCTTTAACTAACTATTTTATATACAGATATAGAAACAGAGAGATGCAAAGTTCCTCTTGGAAATCTGCATTTATTTAAAGGATTTGTTAATACGGAGATCATCACAGCCACCTCTTTTAATCTAGAGTMGACTGCTCTCACTCATTCATGCTTGAAGCAGAATTTATATCTTAAAAGAGAAATCTCAGCGTACTTGAAAGTTGGCAAGCAGTGCAGGCCTGCTCCATCTTCCTCATTCCTTTCAATTTCTGCCTACAACTTGTGTGCCATATCTTCTTCCAAACTTTGGGAAGTGCAAAGCTTTGCAGGTTAAAGAAGAACAAGACTATCAGGGACTAAATGCTTGTCCAGCACAGCTTGGAAATAATATATTGATAATTTAACTGATTATTAATAATTATTAAGCAATTTCAGCATAATTTATTGCTTCCACATTGCTACCACCCACTATAACTAAAAGGAGACAGAGAAGAACCAGTAATTTGGGTTAATGAATAATGCTGGAAATCAGATAAACTTAGACTTTATTGGTCTCTTTTAACCATAACCACCAGAGTTCTGTGCAAGGAAACCAAGCAGAGCACTGCCCTTTTTTAGGTATCTGGGAGAAACTAGAAAAATCCTATTTCCAATTCATATTGGGGCTCTTCCAGCACATTAGTGATATTAATAAGGCACTACTCAAGCCTGAGTCCCAATCCCTGATCTTTCTTCATGCTGATGGAATCAAGATTATTTGTCCCAGTCTTATATACACAGCTGTAACAGGAGAGATGAATTCCCCTATGGAGATCCTATCTCAGTGCGTCTAGATATCCAGCTGAAATTAAGTAGGAGCATTTGAAATATCTCCTTCAGAGAGCAAATCTGAATAGACACTCATCTAATCCTGACTCATCTGCAGGAACCTCTGTTCACGAGAGACAATGGATAAGCCCTAATGTCAAGGAGTGTGATGAGTATCAAAAATGAGTCTGTTTTGTCACTTTAGAAAGCTGTATAAATGTTTTAATTATTTAAACCCATGTCACAAATTAACCACAAGATCATCTTTTTTTTTTCTTTTTTTTTCTCTTTTTCTCTAAATGAGGACATGTTTAAAAATTTAAAATCTTGATGTTCTTCCTCTAACTCCTTTTTGACAATGAGTTATTTTGAATTTTGTACTGAACGGTACTAAAATTTTTTTTTTTTTTTTTTTCTTTTTCTCTAAACGAGGACAGGTTTAAAAATTTAAAATCTTGATGTTCTTCCTCTAACTCCTTTTTGACAATGAGTTATTTTGAATTTTGTACTGAACGGTACTAAAATACTTCTTGTATGTATATATCACTACAAAAATAGGATGAGGAAGGCTTTCTGAAAGGATATTGAGTAGCAGAAAGACTGAGGATTTGTTTCCTAACCCTCCTATAAATTTTTAGCTAGAGATATAATAAGATTTCCTGTGAAAAATAAAGTTTTCRGGCAAGTCCAGGTTTCTGTTCATATGTGTATTTTGACAACGAAACATACTAAAATTTTGATCAACCTCTTCTTAACCATGGAAGAATACTCTTGATTTGGAGCATGTGAGCTCTGCCATCTTAGTCTGCTGTTAGGTTATGGATAATATGAAATGAGGGTATGGACACCTGCTCAAAGCGGGGAGAAAAGCACAGTCTGTTTCAAGAAAAATACCTTCCCTTTTTGGGAAGACAGACAAACACCCTTCAGCTTTTAGAAGTCAGCTGAGGTCAGGTCAGGAACTGAAAGCAAGAGATAGCAAAGAAGAAACACTCCTGTGTTGCAAAGTGATGTTGACAACGTGCTGCTCAAAGGAGTTGTGTCTAACCAGACAAAAGACRATTGTCCCCAGCGTATCTCTGCGGAGAGGCGCGGCCAGACACTGTACATTGTGCATGTTGTTTTTGGCTTCTCATCTGGGTTCACRACAGGGCTAAGACACCCCAGGGGTTTAGAAAGAAGGTGGAGGGCGTGGGATGTTCGTGCTGTCTAACTGGGTCAACTWATGGCCATACCTCTAATCCAAGAGGCATTATAGGTTCCTCCAGAGGACAAATCATAGAACTTGAGTTATTTTCACATCCTAAATCAATGTCTGAAAGTATCTGCTCTTTCCAGAGAGAATGCCAGGAGTTTGGGCTCTTAAAAGATCTTGTGTCTATCATGACCATTGATCTCTCTTCCAACAGGACTTGGTGCTTCTTTGAAAGTGTAGCTTAGAGGACAAAATGTCTTCGTTAGCAAAGAGACGAGACCACTCTTTTGCTTACATATTACAATTGCCCGAGATAGTCATTGAGTTAAAAAGCACAAATAATGAAGTCCTACAGCTGCCACCTAGCTGAAGAGCTTGGTCACCAGGATAGAGACTGAGGTTTACTCCTGACTGGTCTCTTCTGTCCCTTGATCTGCCTCTCTTCAGCAATGCTGGAGGACATGCTCATCTACAACGGTTGCTGCAGCCTAGGATGAGAGTTTGAAT
Source organism: Eudromia elegans (assembly GCA_003342815.1). NCBI lineage: Eukaryota > Metazoa > Chordata > Aves > Tinamiformes > Tinamidae > Eudromia > Eudromia elegans. Next base: position 543,939 of record PTEX01000185.1, read on the forward strand.
CCCACAGGCTGAGGCTGACCCATACAAAGGTGTCTCWTCTCCTCAGTGATGGCTCCAACCCAGAGTCAATCACACAGAAGGCAAAATGTCATTGAGAGCACTGCAGAAGACCGGCCCTCTTGACCTCYTTCAGTGTTCAGACCTCCTTAGATGACAAGGATGTTCAGATGAGCTTTCATGGAATTAATCTCCTGAATTAAGGGCCATCATTCATCAAAAGTTCCCCAGGAACTTAAGGAAAAATTTCTTCATTGTGAGGATGACAGAACACTGGAACAGGCTGCCCAGAGAGGTTGTGGAGTCTCCTTCTCTGGAGATCTTCCAAATCTACTTGGATTCCACCCTCTGCCACATGCTGTAGGTGACCCTGTGTGTGAAGGGGGKTTGGACTAGATGATCTCTAGAGGTCCTTTCCAACCTTAAGGGTTCTATGATMATTTCCTCTGCTCTCCTGCARTATTTAATGGGTCTAAGTGGATTATTAGATAATTTCAACTCTTCCTATGCAGGTGGTGGTTTTTTTCAGTGTTTTCTATGTTGCTTAAATTGGGGAGCATTTCAAATGAMGGACAAAAAAAATGTGTCTCGTATAAAAGTCACCCTTTTTGCCCTCTATGTCCTTTGCTAGTTTTGGAAATATATATATATATATATTTCCCCCCGATAGCAGAGGGTCAAAAAGCAAAGGCAAAAGATTATTTGAATTTTTTTGTAATGTGAGCAAAGCAAATAATTTTCTCTTACTGTTGCTTTCAGGGAGAGATTAAATATTTTGTCTGCATCTAAAATTAAAAAAAAAAAAAGAGAGAAATCAGGCTGAGCCAGAAACCTAATGGTTAGTTTGGCAAAGCTAAAAGCAATGAAAACTGGGTCTCATACAGGGAATTGTCAAGCAGTTGTGATAATAAATGGTCAGATCAGCCCCACCTATGCTTAAACAAACAAAAGAAAATCTCTCTACTCCCTTAAGAGTTAACATTCTCCAGCTTCTTATGTGTTTTGAAATACTGAACTAAAAATAGTACAGTTCTTGTAAGTTGTTTTAACTGCTGGAAAAGATAACACTGCGAGAGAAGGGGAAAGGAGAGAGTCTTTCTCTCACACGTGCATAGACTCATACACTCACAGCCATTTCTGCAAGTAGAAAAAAAGAAGGAAAAAAAAAGTAAACCACTGTTTCAATGCTCTGTGCTTAGCCAGGCTCATGTTGACAATCACTGTGTAACTGTTTGGATTAAGCCCTGTGGGTTCCAAGCAAACAAAAGCCATGTTTATCACAGCATCAATTTAAAAGGACTCGTTTTTTGTTGTTGTTGTTGCTTGGCTTTCAAAACAGTTTTCTTAGGCCCTAGCAAAAGAAGTTTGCTAMCAGGTATTGCATTCTGTCTTTTCTAAAGTGTTATCCACATTCATCTGAGGAATAATAAAAGGGATCCATTGATTATGTGACTGATGGAGAACTAGGGCTTTCAGCAGCTGACATTTTCTTCTACTTTTTCTGCAATTATTTGCTACATAAAGGGGAAACCTRGTAATTTACTCACGGAATCAAGTGAGCAAGCAAAAAGAAATATGATTAAGAACCCRGAGAAGAAAACCAAGTAGAACAAACTGTCTCCTGCCACTCATGAGCCAAGACAGCGAACTTTCATATTCTTGACACCTGCCTACACTGTAATGATTTTCCTTGAAGAGAAGCATATGTTTCTGCAGGGACGATAGGGACAACCTATATAGCTTAAGACATAATTGAATTGATAGATGCCTGAAGTGAGCTAAATCTCACCCTAAATAAAAATACGTGAATGACATATAATCTATTCCACCTTCATTTCCATAGTTAAAATGTGCAGACCCTGGAGACCAAGAGGTGATAGCAAATGGTTTGTATGATCTTAGGTAAAGCACTTGATTTTTGAAGACCTAGATTGGATGATCCAAGTTGCTGCACTGACTTGTGCTCTCCGTTTGTGTCTTTCTATTTAGCAGCTTAAAAATTGCTCCAAAGAGAAAGGGGAGGCATCTTAGCAGAGCTAAGGAGGTTTTTTCCAGCTTCTTCTTGAAGACATCCAAAGCTGGCTGAGCTTTCTCAAAGAACTCTCTCCAACCAGAGAGTTGTCCTTGAGCACAGGCAGCCATACTCTGTGGCAGTGGAGAGTTCTTGGCCCTGCTATGATATATGAAATMATTCCAGAATGTCTCCTCTATCCACTTCAAATCTTTTTCCCCTTTATTTTCTGAAGCATCGTGTTGGGAAATGGCCTTTGGTTCTTGCTTRCTCTTCAAGAATGCTAGCACAGGACAAAGCGTTGGCCTGACACGAGGTTACTCAAAGCCATGCGGTTTCCACCTTCTGTACATCCATGGAGCATATAGGAAAGAGCTTCCAGTGGTCTCACTRGTTGTGCTGTGCTTGGGTATGTTTGATGAACAGGCACTTGGAGCTGAAGTTTAACTGAAGTGTTTCATTGGGAGTGAGGTCTTACCTAATATTTGTGTGGTGATAAGKTTCTGATTGTGTTAAAGTGTTCATTAATATTTTAGATAAATTTGATGTCATTCCASCCCCAATGTCACAATTTTAAAGGTGCTATGAAACACATAAATCCCTGAAATTGTGTCTCAGATAMAAGATGCAAGTACGTGAATGTTCGTCTAAGTATGAGCACTACAGTCGTAGCCTGTTTTGGAGACTGAACATCCCCACACAAGGTCCAATAGCAAGTAGTCTGTYATAACAAACGACAAACCTCTGCACCTTTAAGGAGTCTTTACACTATTTTCAGTTCTGAGTATCACGATAAAAGTGCTTTAGACATATTTACTCTCAGATAGTGGATATAAGAACTATGAGAAAAAAAAAAAATCTATCTCAGTAGCTTCTAACCAGAAGGCTAGATTGGTTCATGTCAGAGAATTCAAAAGAGTTCCCTGATATGTCTCTCTCTGAGATACCACTCATCAATTCTGAGCTCAAGGAACAGCATAATAAATATGGCCTATAATACAGACTTTGCAAGTTCTTTCAGAAGAATCAATACCACTGACTGYAGTGCATGGAAGGAAAGAAGAGTTAGTAATGTTAGGCAATGCTTTTGTAGAGTATCTTTAAGGCTCAAGGTTTTACCTTGCAGCCTTAAGGTCATTTTTTCTTTACTGATCCCATGGAAACAAGTTGAAAAATCTTTTTGTTTGGTCTTYACCTGGACTGTTGAATGGTGCACGTCAGTCAAAATGACTGATGGCCCAACTCAAATACCAAGAAACTTCTGCTGATTAGGAAGGTAAGTAACACTTGAGATGAGTCYTCATTTTAGCAATACAAATGATTTTCTGTCTCTTTGTTGTGAGCAAATTTATACAGGAAAACAGCTCTATTGGGATAAGAAAATTCATTTAAGTTACTCTGCCAGTCTCACAGGTSTCTAACGTTGCTAATGGGCTACCTSTTTTCAAAACTTTGATGTTGATCTGTACGAGCTGACTAGTGCTTTTGACACTGGCAGGAGATATCAAAATGAGTTCCTCATGCTCAGATTTTGGTGACCTGGTGATTTTGACGTAAGACAACATACAAAACAGATCCCTCAGCAGGGGATTCTGCCTACAGAAAAATGTTACCTAGAGTTGAATGTCTAGATGTTAGCTGAATGGTTAAGCACCCAACGGGTCACCTGACAGTAACCATCCTGCTTTGATCCTCAGCTGCTGCTTTCAAATAACAAATGYCCCTCACAGGTCTGACCTAATGCAGCCCCCCACAGATACCTTTAATGGTCTTGTGGTCAGAGAATTCTTGGTGGCTGTTTTTGTGCAATGAACCTGACTCCCAAATCACCATTAACTAACAGGAATTTATATCATTAGTTTCCTTGCAGACCCTACAAATATGTGTTTTAACCTGTGACACATGCTCCAGTTATCTTCTCAACTCAATTCTCAGGCATTGAGAAAGATGATAAAAAGGGCTTTGAAGATCTGGGGAAAGAGCTGGGTTCACTGCACGGGCATGAAAAACTGGTACAGGGCYCATGTGTCTGGATTCAAACACTTCCTGGAACCTTGGATTTACTAGGTCTGTGGCAACCTGCACACCCAGAGCGCAAACACTCACTGTTTTCTGTGCAAACACTTGAGCTCTGATGCACTCCAGACAGAATGCTTTCCTTTCAACCTCGTGGATCCTCTTTCACCCAGTGTCCCCTGACAAGGACTCTTCTCAATTCCTCTTACAGTCACTCCCAATGAACTGGGCCTTTTTTAGTCACTCCTGCTTCTGCCCTCCTATGTTTGAGTTTTYTGAGCAGGGGAGTTTGTTTTCAAAAAGTCATTGCCTTAGTTGTCTTTGGTGCCGCACATACTGGCTTCCAGATGACCCTGCACTTCCTTTGATCTGTTATTTTAAATGTGTTTGGATTCATTTATTAATTTATTTTATACTTAGTTATGGGAGTTGCATATACCACTGTGGATGACAGAAAAGCCAGCATTGCTGTGAAGGAAAAAAAGGGAAAAAGAAGATGAGAGGAATCTGTTCTGCAGGAACAGAACAGGGAAACACGTATTGAGTGAAAAAATGAAGCATTAGTCTGCTATAAGCGACAAAGATCACCAAGTTGTTGAAATCATAGATTCCAATTATTTAACAATTTGATTCATTTTAGCTTTATTTAATTTAGTGAATGGACTTTCTCGTATTTAAGTAACACCAGGGYAGACACTAGTGTTTTCAGTACCATCGCTTCTTAGTTCCCGCAGAAAGAAACTAGGAATGACTAGGATGCAYTCTGGGAATGTCCCTGATCTGATCAATTGAATGTTAATCCACGCTATCTTTGACTTGTTAGCTTCACCATCTTCCTTTCCTAATGAATCTGAAATATTCCTATGGTGCATTTGACCAGAAAAACTTTTTTTTTGCTTGTCTGTWTGTTTTTCTTTTTCTTTTTTCCCCCATAGTCAGTTGTCTTTAATGAGTCTTTGCCAAACTTGGTATTTAATGAAGTTTTCCATATACAATCCTAGAATATTCCTAGAAAATATATTGTTCATTACAGAATGCTAAATTAAATCATTTTATTTTGCACCCAATACTTAAGCTTTTCCAGCTGCAATGAAAAAAATAATATATTTTCTCTTTCCGGTGCTTGTTACTGATGTTAGTTTTCAGTTGCTCTCAGAGATGTAGTCAGATGTCTTTCAAGCACGCCACATGTAAGATGTCTCTCACACAAGGGAGATTTACGCATCTCCCTTTGTCTTTTCCATTCAAAAGTACATAATTACCTCTTGGATGCTGGCTCGGAGTGATGGCTTCTCTGTAGTTGCTGCATAGCTGTCAAGGACAAATTATTTCACTAACTTATCTTAATGACCTGGGACCTGTTTTGCAACGGTTGAAAATACAGCTTTTAATGCTCACAGAAAGTGATGAAAGATGAAGAAGAAATGGAGCTTATAGGACACAAACATATACAAGAACATTTGTTCTGGCCTTTGCAAATATCTTCACTCAAAGTGAGCTCAGGTTTTCTCCTGACCCCTTCACTGATATAAAATGACATTATCTGAATTTCATCAAGCTCAGTGATTGCTTTGCTATCAGCGTGACAAGTTAAATTTCGTGCAGAGATCTCTTTGCAGTGAAGACTTTMTTTTTCCCAGTCAAAGGGACAGGAGGAGCTGTTGAACTGCCCTGGGATGATCCTCTGGAACTGTAATTAAATTAAATTAGATGCATATCAGAGACCTCATCCTAAGAAAGACAGGAGGTGGGCCAGTATGGTTTAACATTTTTGATGCCTGTTAAGAACTTCATGTTTCRGGAGACTTCTCATTTTGAACTCATTGATTTTAAGAGCACACAGTAAAGAAATACCAGACAAAATGAGATTTCAGGCAAAAGCTTATCTTTATTTTACTGACCATTAAATATCTATTTTCTGTAAGGCAAACTCATGGAAAATCTCACTAGTGATTTTTTTTTTAATCAGTATTTTTATTCAAAGAGAAGCCATCCTTTGTCCTACTCTTTCTCCCTTCTACCTTTTCTTCTTGCCTTCCTAGCTATATTAGAAAAGCTTGTATCCGATAACCTAAATGCAGGAAGCCAAAAGTAAGTACGTAAATTTATGTTCTTAAAACASTGAGATAGTGTGTTCAGAACAATTGGTCCTAGGAAACTCTGAGGAGGAATAATGATTTTATCATTTTATTTAATCTTGCAATCTCAGTGTCTCATTGACCAGCTGCAAAAGGAGTCCTCCTTGGTAGGAGGTAAAACACTGAGAAAAACAGTCACAGAAACCATAACAGTGGAATGGATGGACTATTTAATACTTCTGCACRTAGCAGAAGAGTAGGCCTGGGAAAAAAATATTTTTACAAACCCATTTTATAAGGAAAATTTCTCCCGCACTTCATTAGGATGCAAAATATACACAATGCTCAATTCCCAAACATTAGCGAGAAACCAAGATATTAGTAAAAGACAAAAAGTACTGACCCCAAAACTTCCCTGAAGACYGATTCTTGCTGTCTAAGATGCAGAGCAGACATATCAACCCTCTCCCAGGAAAGCTGCCAGTTGGCCAGGCCAGGAACTCACAGAGCATCCAAAAGGAGCACAATGCAAGGGCAAACGCTGCTGGAATGTGGTGTATCATGGATCCCTGGCTTCCCAGTGTGCTCGGCTGCAGAAATCACCTGCAGATGGATGACAGAGAGGAGGAATGGAGCCAGGGTTAAGCTGGATGAGGGTGCTGGTTCTACAAAGAAGACATGAGTATATTTAACACGTGAGGTGAATTTGTCTTTTAAGGTGCTAAGGTGCTACTTTCCACCTGGAGCAGAAGTCTGAGAAGGTTAGGCTCTAGTTCCAAGTTTGGTCTTGGGACACTTAGGCTGTGGAAGGAGGAGATGGTGTCAGCAATAAAACCAGGATTAAAAAGAGTGAAACATAGAGGAATCATGGTGGAAAGAAAGCGTGACACGCATCTCTCTTATGTAGACTGAGTTAATTATCTTAAGCATCCTTTACATTAGGTGGAGTTTGTAGGAGTTTTTCAGCTGCTCATTTCTTTGAAAACTAAATTATTTGAAATTATTCTTGTGGCTTCTAGTGGGAGTTTTATCTGTATCAGCTATTATAGCTCTACCAGCTATTATAGCTCTAACAGCTATTATAGCTCTAACAGCTATTATACTATATTTAATAAAATCATTGCAAAATTCTCCTACAGCTTTCTTTGTGTATTGGAAATGGAGTATGATTCCATGAACTCCCATATGAGATTAGGAAAAGACATTGAAATATCTAGACCTCTGCATAACACAGGCAAGAGCATTCCACAATTTTTCTTCTGCTAGGCCAGACAAGAATTACAACATAAGTTCTGTGGTATTTCAAGTGAAGGCATAAGTCTCCAAGAGAAACAAACCCCACGAATTCTTTGGTAATTMATTTCAATGAATAGTCATTCTTACTAATCATTCTCTTATTTCTATTTTTAATTCTATGTGATTTTCTCTACCAGGAAGAACYTTCCAAGAAAAACAATAGCTAGACTACACAGTCATGGTTGTTATGGCATTATACAAAATGCTGATGTTTTTTGCAATTAATGTATAAACTTTGGGCAGTGGATGATAATACARTATGTCAGATCTGGATAATGCTGTAAAACAGATTCTCCCTTGGGATACAGGAAATGTTATCACTTTAACCCAGATTTCTGACAAGATTTGCATGAATATATTAGCTGAAAAGAGGTAATCATAAWGAGGCTAGGTGATTAGTACAATTTATCTGTGATTTTTACCTCAGGATACATTTCTTGAGAGAATGGAATTTTCTTTCTGAAAATGCCGCTATCTCTGATTATAAAGGAGACTTCTTAGAAAAGGAGATCTGACTAAATGCTTAGCTTGTAGGTATTCAGAGAGAGGGGACACGTCCTTAGGCTAAAATGAGAATTCCTGATGGGCRTAAATTATAATTCCTGAAAATTCCAATAATCAGTATTTTAATCTGACATACAATTAAGTTCAATTTCTGCTCTGTTTAAATTAGTTTTGTAGTTGTAAATATAAAGAAATACATCCATTCCTGCAGACTTTTTTTTTTGTTATGATCCCTCTTATCTACAAATACCAGATGGTGAAACATCACTATTATTACTATTATTAYTATTTACTGCGTAAATAGTAGAGTAGAAAGAAGCTCAGGTAAATGCCTTTGGAATTGGAATTCCTCCTCCTGGAAGCAAACTATTGCAAGTGAGATGACGGCTATTTCCCTGAWGTTTGGCTTACATGATGGGTTTGCTGTTACGGAGACTCTTTTGGAGCCTCTGTCTTTTGAGATATTCCAAACTTGCCTGGATGCCACCCTGTGTATCGTGTTATAGGTTTCCCTGCTTGAGCAGGGGGCTTGGACTAGATGGTCTCTCGAGGACCCTTCCAACCTAAATCATTCTGTGGTTATGTCGGCAGTGATTTCTTCAGGCAGATTGTTGGACATTGACAATGAAAATATCATGTGCTTTCAAACACAATGACAAATTTGATCAGACTAATCAAACTGATGCTGCCTGGCTTCTATCAGAATTTTTTACGTGTTGGGAAAACATTTAAAATGTGGAGTGAAAAAATCCGAACATTTAGTGCACATCTGTATGGTATTTCCTGTATATACTGCAGGAGAGCTGTGCTTATACCCATCAACAACTATTTCCATATGAAAACATGCTGTTTGGACAGTTAGAAGTTGCTCGCATGCAAAAATGTAAGCAGTGATGCCACAGTGGCTTTGAATTTGCCATGTGTGTTTGGAAATTTGAGGACCTCAGAGAACTTGAAGGAGGTTCTGGTGGCAGATGACCTTTCCTGATGACTACATAGGAAGAATTTTCCTCAGTCATTTCCATTTCCTCTAATTTTTCAAAGAATCTATTAAGACTCTGAATTAAGACCCACCAAATTTCTTATACTTTTCTTGTTTTTTAGGTTTTGCTGGAATCATTATTTTCTGTTAATTGATCTGGAAAGGTTGCATTGTGGAAATAAACTAAACCATCCAAAATGACATTTCAGTAAGCATTCTAATTGCTTGTCAGGAAAGAAAACCCCAAAACCTTCTTGTCATTAAGTGGTGTCATTTTTGGGGAGGGTGGGTCTTTGCTTTCCACTTAGAAACCATGGTCATTCTCAGCTGCTGAAAATAAAAGGTGGGGGCATAAAATAAAAACAGGGGCAGAAATCATTTCAACAAAATGTGTCAGATATGTGTTTTGAGCACAAATTCAGCTGAATATAAAATGTGGCGTAGTAGCTTGTGACTTTCATCTGCTTTGTGCAGCTATTAAACTAATTTTAAAACTATTTTTTTCCTACAGTGTCAAGACAGGGGACAGAACCATTGCGACATAACATCCTGATCCATCTTAAAACAAAAGAAAACCAGAACAGCTTCACATGTCATAATGGATTTACTGCAGAGTAAATGAAATAAGATTGGTCCATGTCATGTTAGGTGATGAGAAATGGCATGCTTACCTATGGGAATCTTTCTTATATCTTTGTCCAATATTATTTTCGTTTGAGTGCAATACACATAACTGTCAAGGCACTTACTGGGCTAATAATACACTAAATTCCCTTGGTCTAGGAATATAATATGCTAGAATAATAGCAGTAATTGAAATGCAAATAGAACCAGGTGCAGTGAGAGAAAAAAATAGCTGGAATTCTTTGAAATGGATTCGTTTGCTTTCTCAGATATTAAATATTCTATTCACATTGCTCATTTTATTTTCTGTTGTTTGTCACCTACACTATTCAATGACTGCAATCGTAAGTTTTTCTGACATGAGGAATGCAAAACCCAACTGTTCTTTAGAGCAACACTCTATCAGTAATTTCAGTAAGGTCAGTTCTTTGAACAGTGCAATTTTCGTGGCAGTTTGTATTAAACTGAGGGGGGAAGAAGAAGACAAGTAACTAAAAACAAACAAACAAAAAACTCCAAACTTACTGAGATATTGTACAAATTATGTCCAGAAAATACTGAGATTATCTTCTTTCTACCCTTCTATCTCTGTCTTCCTCTCCTAAGTGGAAAGAAAAAGACCTGTGAATGATTTTGTTGAGTCAAAGATGAGAGGACTTTTTAAAGGTAATATTCTGAGGGAAGTAGCCCAGCAAATGTTATTCTTGCTTTTTCTTCTAGGTCCATGATTATCTGTCTGACGGATATTTGTGTAAATCAGCCTAGGTGTGTGGTGTTCCCTTACATGCCCTGTGGTCTTAGTTTATGGTCTAATTAATTATGCACAGGACTCCATTGGCTATGTTTCATAGTTGCATATTATCCATAAAGAGATAGAGTGATTTGCTCCCGAGCATCTCACTTCTGAGCTCCATTTGGCTTTCACCAGGATAAGGACTCCAAGGATAGAGAGACTGGTTTCAGGGCTGAAAAACACACCCCTTTACTACCCTGTCACCAAAAAAGAGATGTTCTCTTGGTGGTTATAGAGGGAAAAGTGACCTGAATAAACATGGTATATATTGATATGCATCCATCCTGACACAACATTGTTGGGACTGAGCGGGTGGAGAGGGTGTGTGGCCATCAGAGGTAGTTTCCAGACAYCCACAGCAGGCAGGTCAGGGTCCAGGTTCTGGATGTGATTGTCCATAGTGGGGACAAAAGGCGTGCAAGAAAGTTTATGTGGAAAGAAGGGAAAAGAAAAAGTGTAGCATTTCAAAGAGTGTTTTGAAGGTTTAAGGCTGGCAGTGTCCAGGACAGTCTATGGCAACATGAATGTGGAGGAGAAGGTGGACAGATAATTTTGGAAAGATGAGATCCTACCACTGTTACCTTAGCTCAGTCCTAAGGCATTTCAAAATTAATGTCACAAATGGTAATAATAAATCCATATATAAAACATTGGTTTAGGAAAAAGTGGCCAGGTGCATTTGATGAAAATACTTTCATATTTTATGAAAAAAATCAGTGCAGGGAGGTTTCCCTTAAGAGAAACAAATGAACACTTGCTGTCCCATATAACACTCAGATCTGTACACCTTTTACCTGTGCATGCCTATGTGCAAGCTTAACTTTACTGAGAGTCCAAAGGAAATCCAGGAAATTTTTCCAAGGAAATTTTCCGAAGAAATTCAGAGGAAGTAGCATTATCTGCAAAATAGACGCATGAAGAAAAGGTTCTAATGATCAAAATTATATAAGTAATAATTAATTGGCCAAGTAGACAGATATTCAATCCGAAAAATGTGAGTTAAGATGCAGTGGAAAGGCAATTTTCAAATACTTAAAGGTGACGTGATGTTATAGTTGTCGATATTGAGTGAAGAGAGGGATTCTTTTGAAATATCACCCATGGTGGAAGAAAAGTATCCATATGTGATTGAGCCACTTGGAAATCTCATCCACTAGCTTCTTTTAAATAATTTCTCATATGAAATACACACTAGCAAAGGCATGCATTAATTTGTCATGTTATTACAACATTGTCAAGACCTCTGAAAAAACAGATTAAATTAATCTACAAAAGGAAGCATTTTAATATTTTGAGATAAATACGTTTAGTATCCAATAATAGACACCCTCTCAGAAAATACAATTAATATTTAATTATTAGAATTTACCATCAATTATTAAACATTAATCCATTTCTAAATCTCTGACATTGAAAAGCCAGCTTTCACTAGAGTTGAAGAAATACTAAAAGTTACTAAAAGTTACCGTCTGTCCAAACTAATATCTCAAGAGTGACTCATTCTAACATATTTAGACCATAAAACGTCAGCAAGCAAACAGTTCCTGAAAATACATTTATACCTCAGAGAATAAAAGTTTTTTTTCTTTAAACTCACAATGAACCATAACAAATGCCATATAAAAACAGTTCAGTTCATGACTGCACAGTCTTGCATGGGGAAAGATGAAAGATTTCCTGTAAAATTTAGTTATTTTCTGCATCAGTGATAAAGATTTTTTTCTTTCTCTCTCTCTCTCTTTTTTTTCTTTTCCTAAAGGAATTGTTTCTACTCGATGGAGCCAAATTCCCACACAATTTTTGCAAGGTACATCTGCTGAAGGAATCAGAGAGCAAAAACAAACTCTGTTGCTCACTATGCCTTCCAGAGTTGCTGGTGGCTCGTTACCCTCAGCCTTACCACCTCCCAGTRCTGTATTGTGTTAATTAGTTGTGTTTTATTCTTGTTTAACCACATTCTTACAGCCTCCCTGTCCGCTTTTGCTGCTTGTGAATCATGTTAATATCCCTTATCTGCTGGTCATGTTTCATTAGGTGTCTTATCGCTAAGCCAATCTGAAGAACATGCACACCACACTCTAGGATGCTTTTTTTCTTCCCCCCCACAGTGATTTTCACTCTCTTGACTTTAAACAGAAGCTGCAGCGACTATTTCAATGGCCACCCACACAGTAGATTCTATGTTTAGTCAGATGGTTCTCAATTTGTTAATTTTAGTTCTCTGCTCTAGGTCTTAAATCTCTTTTAAAATCATTGCATTATATTTTCCCCAGCCTTTAGTCTGTCATTTGTGCAACAGGGAGAAGGAAGAGTTTTATTTTATGCTTTGTTGTGAAACAAATAAAGCATAAATAAAACCTTGAAGCTTCAGTTGGAGATCATCCAAAATGAACTACTCAGCTTTAAATGGAATGTTGAAAAGGCAATGTTTAACCCCTTTTTAAAGACATRTTTCTGAAGAAGTAATGGCTTTAAAACCAAATTTTTTTTCCCTCCCCTGACAAGTCAGGAAATCGTCTGAGTCTCATCCTTCTCCTACCAAATATATTTTTCATTCAATTGGCTAATTGCCAAGAAGATCTTTTTTTGTTCTTTACAGCTGTAACTCTAATACAAAAAAGAAAAAAAAAAGTTGTAAATCTGTTCAACCAGTCAATCAGTTCAATCAGTTGTAAATCAGTTCAACCACGTATGAGGATCGCAGTTCCTTCAGTTCCTATTGCAAATTCTATTCTTCTTCTATTCTTCCTGCAAGTTCTCTTCTCCTCTTAGGCCACTGAGATGACAGGGACAATACCCAGTAACAGTGAAGAGCCCAAAAGTCTAAACTGAGAAACATCATCATGTCTGAAAACTCTACAGTCTGTTTTGGGCTAAGAACTACCCATCAGTTTAGTCTTTGCTTTCTCCATTGACCAGATGTCTYATTTGTTTGTGGGGAACAAGGATTTAGGTTAGCTTGCAATTCAGGCATCCTGCTGGGTATATCTAATAACATTCACCCTTCTCTACACATAATGATTAAATTTGAAATTAAAGAAAGCAGATAAAGCTGGAGAAGCGGAGCGAGGGAATCAGAACCATGTTGACAGAAATTGCATGAATTTACAGATTCCAGGGACTATGAGAAAAAACACAGTTRTGTCCCAACTAAAGCTGGCTTGAATTAATGGGAACAAGTCGGATGGATAATGCGATCGAGTTTGCTAAATATTCCTCACTCAGTTATAATTTGCAGATCAGAGAGCTAAAAGTAACTGGTACTTTAAGAAAATGAGCCTTCAGTACAGCCTCAGGAGGAACACTGTGTTTTCACACATCCTTTTTGGGTGCAGCACTAGCAGACAGTTTGACTTTAACACATACATTTCTCTCTTTCCCACACCTTTTCCTCTGCTATTTGTCAACCGATCTATTGAAGAATAATTATGACCATAATAAACATTAAAAATTGCAAGGAAACACAGTGGAAACATTTTAAGCAGTTCTACAGTAGCTTCTATTTTGTCATCTATTTAATGATCCAATATCTGAGTGGGAAGATTCCCACACTCTGTTCCTAGAGGCCTGCATGAAAGTAAAAATAATGTATTGGACATAAAAGCAGWGTACCAGCAATAGCAGTGACTACATAATAAGCGAGTAGGGAATAGAATCCGCCACCAGTTAAAGCACGCTAATTCCTAGCAAACTGKTTTGCTTTCTGTTTCAGATCACAARCTTTTGAAACAAAGTKTCWGTAAAAACTTATGGACAGTATGGKTAGGCAACTAGAAAATATTACAAAACATAAACTTCGGCTCAAAAGTTGGAAGGAAATAAGGGAAGAAAAGGCAGCAATGCTTTTGGAATAGCAGTCAATACTCTATATCATATATTTAAAACGTGTGAGGTCAGGTGTGCTTGGAAATATGGCATTGATACACATGGCATTGACTGATCYCCTTTCTTTTCCCTTTCTTCCTCCTTTCCATCTCCAATTTTGCATGCCTGAAGTAGGATCTTTATGATTGCTCTGCCATCAATGAACACACGATCAGGCATCTTGAGCATCTCTTCCACAGGTTTTCTTGCCCTCTGTGTCAGCAGGTCTAGTTTTGCAGGTGTTCCTTAGCTTTTTTCAGTCAAGACAGGACCTTCTTGGTCTGCTTATTCTCGCCGCAGTGAACTAGGGAGCAGTCATGCACAGAGCTCCACGGGCAGGTCTGATGAAAGAGCAGATTCCAGCAGGATCCCGGAGGTGCCAAACACTGCTCCTCTGGTGGCTGTTTGCAAACTGCTACTCTATTTATAGGAAGAGAAACTGTGGTTCAGGTCACTTTGCCCTCTCATTTAGATAAAAATTTGAATTGGTCTTAAAATAGAACATTTGAAGAATTTACAGGTCTTAAATGTCATAATCAGAGTGCCTAAACAAGGCAGCCTTGAAATATCTTCACATAAGTCAGAGGAAAGGCATAAAAGACTCTCATAGTCTTAGAAAAAGCATTCCTGGCCTTGGGTCTGCAACATTTAAAAATACTGGAGTATATACAGTGAAATGGGAAAAAATTRCTCTGAAAATTCATAGTGATGTCCCATTCTCAGTGGCTACAGCCCTGTTGTAAAAGGGTTCAGGACTAATTCATGAACTGTACTAGCAAAATCATGCTTAAATTCTTGCTTGCATGCTTAAATAAAGGTTCTGCTACAGTAATGTGGCACTTAAAATTTCTCATCTCAACCAATATTCAGGATTTCGGAAGATTAATCATTTACTTTCACCAAAACATGTTGAATTGACTTAAAAAAGAAAAACAGCAACAAAATAAACAATCAAGAAAACCTCATCTTTTACAAGCTGATCTCAATAGCAATCTTCTAATAATTATCTCCCATATTTTTCCAAAAGAGATCTCTGTATAYAGAGAAAGTCAGAAGGGTTTGATCTAAGGCTCCTTATCCTGAAAGTCCCAGTTCAGCAAAATAATTCAGAGCATGGATGCGGAACTTTGATGAATAAACACACAATGAGCAGTAGTATCTAATAATAAATTTAGTGTTAKCGATATCTCAATGTCATCTAAAAACACAACTCTTTAATGAAGCAATGTTCTCTTAGACATTGTAATTCATACTCTCTTGTGAATAATGAGGTGAATTATCTTCTTGTGTTATACAAGACAGGCTGGATTATGTTCAGATGTATGGTCAGTCTAATTGAAATCAGCAGTTATTCTGTTAATGATGCTTATTTTGAGCAAACATAAACCCTCATCCTTTACTTACACTAAAACTACTACTGGCCTAAAATGTCTTCACAGTAGTTGAGTGCTTCAAAATTTCTATGTCTTACCTTTACATCTTGCAGCTGCAAATTTGAATTTCACGTTGATGGAAGTTCCTATGGAGAGGTGGACAGGTGCTTCTCATGATAAAGGAACCACTGTGGAACCTTTCAGGACACTGAATGTCCTACTTTTCTGTTTTAACTAATGGATTCTTCCTCCAGAGATATGATTCTCCTCCCACCAATCTTGACTGCAAAGTAGACTCCATAGGTAAAACTGATATTATCCTTCACCTGAGGGCTATCTATACACCCAGATAAGCAACTAAATTCAGCTGTGCTTCATTATCAAGCTTGATAGCTCATTAGGAGSAAAGTAGAGAACTGAATGCATTTTAAGCATTCATGTTTAAAGCATTGGGCAATTTTCAGTGGAATTTACTCAATATGTTCTCAGGCTACTGTGCTCTGTCAAAAGTCCTCCCTGGTATCCTATTGACAAGCTCCTACCCACTTCTTGGTCCTGAAGTTTCTCTAGCCAGTACAGTCTATGCCCTTGACTGTTCAGCTCCTGAACAGGTTGAAGATTGTCAGAAAATGTCTTGTAGATCTGTGGTATGCTGTAAGTGAAGGTTGGTTAAGAGTAAAAGCCCAAACCAAGAAGCACAAGACAATTTAGACCAAGCTCAYGATGCCAAATATTACTGAAGAGCATATAGGCACAGAGAGGTCTGTAATTGAAAGTCCRGGATGCAGGAGAGTTCACCTCTGTTTGGTTCTTCTGCTAATCCATAAAATGAACTTCTCCAAGTCATTTACTTCACTTGTAAACACCTTCGTATTCCTCTAATAAAAGAGTATTTAAGGGTATAGTACTGTTAAGGATATAATAAGGGTATTATTTTGTCCTTTCAGATGAGTAAGTAAAAATGAATAAAACACATTTTTTTTTTCAACGTCCAGCCTTAAAAGAGTAATTTCAATTGAAAATAGTTGGACACAATAAAACAATAATTATGAGAAGCAATGGTCAACACAAAGACCACAAAACAATGCAAAAAACCATGAATTGTCTCTTGTATAGATTTGTGGTAGCTGCACGTGCACTTGAAGCAGGAGAAAGATCTCTGTTGAAATAAATCAGTCCAGTCATTGATCTTCTCTAGTCTACAAGYTGTTGCATTTAATGAAGCTTTAACAGTCCATTCATCTCTATTCATCCAAGAGATTTACATGTTACGCTACATACTTATTCTATCTCTATAGACATTTGAAAGCAGTATGCTGCTTTTATGATTCATTTTCACAACYTTTTTTTTTCCTTCTGCTTCATACAGAGAAGCATAAAGTGAGAGAACTAGATCATCTCTTGGAGGAAAAGCTACTGGGTAGGTAGTGTAGGTGTCTTCTGCCACCCACCTGAGCTAAACTCTGTAATATTCATTTCTATTGCATGAAGATCTAATCAATATATTCAGTAAAATCCAGGATGAAAATTGTCGTATCCTAAAGSAGATGTTTGGAGCAGGACAGATGACTCACATCAGAATATTTGTTTCTCTCCAGTGACAAGACACCTTAGGGTTATTAGCTCAGTTGTTGACATCTACTCTTTAGACTTTTAAATCTAGATGAGGTGAATCCTACAGGGCAGTAGCTGTTGCTGAGATATCTTCCAAAATGATCGCCCACTTCTGCTGCCAGGGCAGGACAGTGCTGAGGGCTCYTCCCCACTCCAGGAGCTGCCTGTGGCTGTCATCTTAAAGAGCCTGTTGACCTTCTCTAATTGATGTGAATGGCCATGGCACAGCAGTGAGATCATGCTGTTGTGCTGAATAAATAATTTGGGGYGCATGAATCATCATAACCTGTGTGTCAGTATTTCTTGAGTTTTTCTTTTTTTCCTTTTTTTATTTTCCTTTTTTTTTTTTTTTTTAAATTATTTCTGCTCCCTCTCAATATCTTGCCAGGGAGAAATCTGAAGAGTTTTTCTGTACAAGGTTTCTGAACATCTGGTAACATGAACTGGCTCTGGGATGCTCAAATATCCTGCACGTGTAATAAGCACAAGACCTTACAATATGTTTTTGTCCTTGATGTTAATGAAAAAAACACTTGCAAATTARAAGATTTGGAAGAAGGAAATTGCATTATCATGTTTTGTGTACTTAGAGAGGGAATGATAAGCACAATGTGAGAAGCAGGTTATAGAGCTAGATTCTGATTAGTCAAATATAGATATTTTAAAGGTAAATGTGAGCTCCCAACTAGCTGCTCCAGGTTCCTTTTACAGTCAGTGGAAAGAAACAGGCATCTTTAAAGTGTGAATTTCTTACCCTAAAACGTGTTTAAAATAGGTCAGGAGAATTACTTTCTACCTATAATTATTTGTCTCCACGACCTGAAGAGGCAGACAACAGGTTCAGAAATGAATGTATGGTATTTGGCCATCTGGTTGGGTAAGGTGAGTCTCAAATGCAATAAGCCTATTTATGACAAACGTTGGTCTTACAAAGCAATGACTGGCCTCTGAAGTGACTTGCAAATGGATATCATACAACTGAGCCAGATATCCAAATGGCTTAACAGACAACACAGATGGAGGTGTGGTATTTTCCCACAGCTGAAGTTCTTGTGCATTGACAGTATTGGGACTATACCATTACATGCAAACATAGGCGTAACCAGTGGCAGGAACAGGATTTGGGAACAAGACACAGAAAACAAATGTAAGGTCCCGGACAATTTAGTTAGAGAGGCGTGTGGTGAACCTTGTTGGTGATCCTAGAAGAGGATGACTTTTATAATGTTCAAGATAAAAATACTTTGTTTCTTCCCAAAGCAGTCAACACAYGTTCTAGTTAACTGCCTGAGAGCAAAACAGCAGAAAGAGAACTATTGAAAGGGGAAAGTCCRTGGCTTTCTAAATTAATTCTGAGAGGCTGTTGCATGCATAAAAAGGTATATAAAAGAAAAAGCAGATCTTCAAGGGGAGATGTGATAGGAAAGAAAAAGAGCATAGGTAGCATGTGTCTATTGATTAGATGCAGTTGTATTCATTAAAACTCTTTGAAGAGGAATAACCTGGACAGATAAGGGTGACATTTATCTGACCAGTATRGACATCTGCCATGGGACTAATTATTTGTATCTCCTTCTCATGAGTAGAGAGCAACAAGCACAGGAAGAGCAGAGTTCATCTTATTGTAAATTAGGTATGCAATCTACGTAAGCTGAATTGCACCTTAATAACAAAATTATAAAGGGATCTCAGTGTGACACATCCAGCTGTAGATGTCATCACTGAAGATGTCTGAAGTAAATTATGAGTAATTTTAACCTTTGTGGGTATTTAAAGCCAAAAAACAAAACTACCTGAGGACTAGGATGCATTACTTTAGTCTTAAAAAAATAAAGCCCTTTTCTTTTTCAATTTTAATAATTAAACATAGAAATTAAGTCTTYTCTCTGCCAGCATTTCACTATGGTGTCCATCCTCAACCAACTTGGATTTATTTCTGCTCCAGGTGAAAAACAAAACAGGGTGAGTAGCTCTGCACTGAGGCATCAGTTTGGCATTAATTCTATTAAAACACCACATTTAATGATTATCTGTGTGGAAGCTCTGCAAAACGTGGGAGGAATGAGCAAGCAAATTCCTAACTGCTAATCAGTAAAGTGCAACTTCTGAATTCACGATGTGGCATGTTTTAAGGAGTGTCTTTTAAAGAGTACCCTGGAATCACTTCTCTCACTGTGATTTTCTTTCACCACCTCTCCACCCATTCTTCCACATGCTAAGGGCTTCCTACTATATACACAYGACTGAAATGTTCTTGTTCTACCTGGAGCAGATTAAGAGTTAATCAAAAGGTGTCCTGCAGTTCTGCTCCAGATGACAARTCCTTGTGGTTATGCCAGTGTGTGCTGATGGTCTATTGAAGCAAAACACACTGTTGTTCTCTGGAGAATGAAGAGCTCAATATGAGAGATTGTTGAGGCTATGGTGTGGAAATGTGATCTGGAAATTATCTTTCTGAGGAAAAGCATTGATGTCAATTCACTTCCTAGTAGAGGAATATTAGCTATTATCATCCAAAAAAATCCTGTTAAAATCACCAAAGTCATAAGAAATAGAATGTTTATGACATACAATGCAATCAAAAGAAATATTATATAAATGAGCACAATAATTGTGACTAGTGTGTAATAAAATTTATTATCCCTTCACTCCACCAATTCTAAACACCATTTTATGTAGAAAGATCATCTTAAGCTACCAAAAAAGTATTGGGCTTTATGTCACAGTGGCTCATTTTCCAAAAAAGGGGCACATACTTTGCCCTACCAAGTTTGCATTAGTGCAMTATGCAATTAATATACACACAAAAAAGTAAAATATTCCTTTGACTTCTTATGGAATTATGAAGTAATTATGCTAAAATAATTAAGCTAATGCATTGACAGCTTTTGAAATAAATTAGCAACATCTTAACACCTGTGCTGCAGGCAGACAGCATTTAGTATTTGACATGCTACCTAGGAGAGATGGAAATGCTTGTGACAGAATGCTGCAAGAAAAGCTAATCCATTTGAGTGGTTACAATTTCTCTTTGATACCAAAATTAAAGCCTATAACAGAGTCACTAGAGCATGCAGAAAACACCCTGCTGAATTTCTCAGGATTTCTCAAGAAGGTGGATTTCTCAAGAGTTTCATGACAGTAGCAAGAAGACCATCTGTGCCAGTAGACACCATCATMTCTTTTTTTGTAAGGTATAGAATCATTGTGTGGAAAAGACCTTCAAGATCATCAATGCAGATGAAGAAGGCCAAGGTGTTATACGCGTATATACAAAAGAGAACACGGACAGGGGTAACCATTATGAAACATGAGGTAGAACATAGTTCAAATGAAAAGCAGAATCTCTTAGCTCCCACCTGCTTGAAAGGTGTTAAGAGGCCTGCCTTTTCACAGGATAGAAACTATTTTCTTCTCCTTTCCCCTTAGAWTTCACAGATGATTACTTTTACTTATCTAACACCCACTTAGGTTTCTCAAGCAGTTCCCTGAAGTCCTCARTCTATCTTGGGAACAGGAACTGTTTGCATCACCTAACTTCAGTCTCATTTCACACTTAATTTAGGAAAACAATCCTTCTCTTTCCAGCTGAYGGCTCTGGTTCTCTGAACCACCTTCTAAAGAAGCTCATCCCTCATCTTTAAATATAGAGAGCCTACAAGAAATGATCAGATGCTATTCTCTGCTCAGAAAGACATAATATGGATTGTTAATTTCAAATTTATCTGTGTTGCTGTAGCCACTAAGCTATATATGACAGCCAATATTTGGAAAATATGAATGAGAAAAAAGTGATGTTTTGTAGTTTACTTTTTGCCATGTTATCATGACAATAATCTATCATTGCAAGTAGACACACAGCAATTTGCACATAGGAATGATTAAATTATGAACASGAATGATCAAGAACTGAGCACTAACACAGGCAAATAGGAAGCACTGATGGGAAGGACTGACTAGTAACTGGGGGTRAAACAGACACTGATGTTACCGTGGACATTTCCTACCCCAAAGAGTGTTCAACCCAGGACAGAACTGAGTCATCAAGGCCTCAGAAGAAAAGGCCGTGGCAGTACTCTCTCTCTTCTATAGCAACTGAGAGGCACAAATCCGTGGACCACTTTTAAAAAGACTGGGAGAAAAAAAAAAAGGAAAAAGAAAAAGATGGTTCAGGTACAAGAACACACAAATTACAGTCACGATTCAACATCAAAGAGCTATTAAACAGAGRAAAAGAGAATTTCTTCTGGTATTGGGAAAATGGAAGTTAAAATTATGAARATGTGATGCTAGGTAGAAACAAAAGGGGTTTTTTTAGTGCATCTTTTGTGCCTAAATACCTATTTTTCTTCTTTTCTTTCTTTTTCTTTTAAAATGAGCTCTTATTTTTAAGAATAAGCTTCTCTTATTCTTCCCTTTAAAAATTATATATGCTTAAACACTCTAAAACTAGGCTAATATCCTATGGTAGTAGTTAATTTGCCTCCACATGAAGACACATATTCACAACAGAGGACTCTGTGCACTTAGGAACCTGCGGTGAYCTATGCTAGGCCTCCACCCCGATTTATTTATTTATGAAAAGAATTAAAGGCACCATGTTACTGCCTCCTGCTGAGCAAAGAGTGTCTGAAAACACGGGAGGAAAAAAAAATCAAAACAGCTTCAGTTTTCACATTGCAGAGCTAATGAGGTCACTCATCAAAATTTAATGGGATTTAAATCACAAGTGCTAAGGAGAAATGGGTGAGGAGGAGCCAAGCCATGTAAATAAAGACACAGCATGACAGGAGTATCTTGGCATTAGCAGCATCAGTCTGCACCTGGAAGGGCTGCAAATGATGCTGAGCAGCAACAGCCATGGTCCAAATTTTAGGAGAGCTTCAGCAGGACATAAGGCTGATGGTCTGAAACAGAAGTCAGGATTATGCCAGGATTTGGCATAATTATAAGCCAAGAGGAACGTGTAAATGACAACTGGCAAAAAAAAAAAAAGGAATGGGGATCCAAGCTGTGCTTTATCTGGGCTCACTCCCAACAGCAGCATTTTGCATGGAGCAGAAGCAGTCAACCCTCCACTGCCAGGATGTCTAAAGATGTTAATACTGAAATTCAGGCTAGATTGGTGCTACAAAGAGATGGGTTTGTAGGTCTGCCTTCTCCGTGGACAGGCTTTCCTTTACTGCATGTTTTACTGCATCTGAGCAGCCCTCTTAGGAGCAGTCCAAGCAGAGATGGACAGCAATTCCAGCTGTTTCCCACTGCCTTCACAACATACCTCCATTGACTATCATGTTAGGATTTAAGGAGGAAAAGCATCTTGCAAATCTGGGATATGTCAGCCTTTTACCTCTGCCCCCAAACACATACATAGTGGGGCATATGATGGAGATGGGCATCTGACATGCCAGACAGCATGACAGATAGCATTTTATTCTGAGTTCTTATTTTCTAGCCTCAGGAATTTCTGGAAATTTCTTTGAATTCCTGCACTCTCATATGCTTGTCTATTCCCAACACTGTGTGCATGTAGCATAATCTCTTTGCAGATTATCAAAGCAGAACAACCACTCAAGTCATCTAGTCTAAGTTTATACATAGCCTGTATCATGTCCTCAATTAACTCCTGTTCAATCATCACAAAGTCTTGATTTGTGTGTTTGAAATCCTCTCTATACCTTGAATTAATTCTTCTCATCAGTAACTATCTACACTTTGTGCAAAAAGGGCAATTTTGTCCAAAGAGATAGAGTGGAGAAAGTCAYTTTAGATGAGATTTTTATTCTATTCTTGCTTTAATCTAGATAATTTCATTAGTTATAGGTTTTCTTTTATATTTTTTCTTGCTTGTGCTAATAAAATTGCTGTACTTAAAGGCACTTTTGGCATGCCCAAGAGAGAAGAGSGATTGTTAGTTAGTTTTACATTTGTTGTTTTTAAATAAACACACAAAGGAAAAGTACATTTTAATGTGATTTTAATTTTTCAATTACTCTTGGAGGCTGACTTTTCCCTGAGTAACTATGGAATATTATTATAAATGTTTAAATGCAGTGTTGTACTGTGATGACTGTATCTTAATTGCAGGATAACTCACCCTGAACTATATAAACAGGGAAAATATAATTACAACATTATTTCACCATGAAATTACATTGCTACTTTATGGGCTTCTGAACGCAGAGAACCAAATCTTTAGCTTACTGAAAGCATTGGGAATTATTATATACCTGACCAACTGAAACCTCTTTTTTTTTCCTGCATGACACAGATTGTGAGTATCTAAAGGTGTAGAGCAAGTCAGATTAATAAATGTGTAAAAGTTTAAAGAGACTAATTATTTGAGATTTTCAAAGCCTGAGGTTTATGACTGAATTCACAAAAGCAAGTTGTTCTTTGTAGTGGAATGTTGCTGGGATTCATGTCCCTAAACGTATARGAAACCCAAAAAAGAAAAAAAGAAAAGAAAAAATACACACAAACTCTTACTCTTCCCCAGAAATGTCAAAGTCCAAAGGCCTGGTTCTTCAGTGTTAAAGTTTTGCAGGTGCTCAATCCTTTCTTCCTGGTGGGCTTGCAAATGTCCCGCTCTTGACAGACAAAAKCATGTTTGCTTTCTCACATGTGAACTCTGGTTCAAGTCTGCAGGATGGGCTTTCCTCCAAACCTGAATGATCTGTCCAGGAGGTATTTCTCAAGGAGCTCTGTACAAAATACAGCAAAACACTCTGTCTTTTCTATTTAATATTTCAGTGGTTATRCTCCATTATTAATGCACACTTTCAACAAAAGATCCCAGTTTCAGAAAAAAACAGATATTTTGGCTGGGACRCTGATGTGAGATGATGCTTTGGCCTTTATTGACCACCGACGGTGTAGGAGATGAGGTCAGCCTTTCTCCTGCTTGCAGCTTTATGAACGTATTTATCAAATAGTTCAAGTGATTCTGCTCTGCCTGTTCACTTCATTTTTATGTACCTTACTTTCTCAAGCACTATCTAGGGACACTAAATATGTGAACTGTGTTATATTTCACTACCAGACCTATTTGGATTGATTTAGTGCTACATGACTGTATTTGACTACCTTAAGTTCCTATTTCACTTTAAAAATCCTTTTATGCTTAGAATCACAATCACCTCTTTAGAGAAAGGCAATTTCTCTCTTTAGAGAAATAATGTCCTMTCTTCCAACTTTCGTTAAAAAACTAAAAAATCAGCACACGACGGAGGTTTTGTCAAATGAGCTGTGTGCATCTACAACTTTTATTTCTCGTCCAAGCRATCTGAACACGTCCATTACCTGTCAACTCTGTTGGATTCTTAGTTCATTAAAAGACAAGAAGAACCTCACATTGATTTTGGTGGACTTTGAGTGAAGCTCAGTCTCGTTATTTTAAATGAGTTACCTGAATGTCCTGGCATCTCTGTGCCAGAACTGAGCAGCTGTCTTGAGAGAACAAAAAGAAACTCTTAAGCAGCACCTAAGCAGTGAAATAATGAGCAAAATGCCTTGCACTCGGAACAGTTTCTTTATTTAGAGTAGGCTTAATAAAGATTTAAGTTCAATTACGAAGTATCAGTCACCAAAATAATGCAATTACATGTTTTCAGGTAAAATAAAAGGACACTTTAGGTCATTCAGATATAGGAAAGATACTGACAGAAGGGCATCATTTGGACAATTATTTTRGACACTAAGCATTGATTGGACAGAGAGGACTATCATCTAATTAGAGAAAAGTATAGAAAATCTACCATAGAGTGACTTGTTAAGACCTCTGTTCATTTATTTTGCCAAGAAATATAGTCATCTTTTTTATAGCTGCTTTATACATTTACCATTCATCCAAAGACCTCCAAACTTACTCCGAGGGGAAGCAGCCTGAATCRAGCAGTGTTTATTTGCTGTGACCTTGGACTGTATGAATGTAGCTGTCCTATTCCCAGAAGCYTTCTGTGTCTCTGAGCAGAGAGAGTTGTCACCCACTTGGTGACATCTTGTTGAAATTTTAAGGGTTTGCTGCCTTAAAGACCGAAGTCACCTTTCCGGAGCTAGAATTTTTCATGGCAGTTTTCTGAATCATCTCAGTATAACCAGTATAACACTAGTGTTCTGGTGGACTTTCTGAGCATTCATTTGTTTACATACACAAACTACAGGGTGAATGTATCCATCTGAACCAGTGGGAGCCAAACAGTACAGGCAAGATCATGGAGGGATTCGTCTCAGCCTAAACTGGACAAGTAAATATAGCAGGCAAGTCATAGCCTAAATTTTATGTTCTTTGACTTTCATAGGCAAGGTAAGTGAACTGATTCAGATGTTGATACGTATCTGGAAATATCCTCTCACTTAACATAGGCATCTAATTCCTTGTGAGATGCCCTAGGATACCCCAAGGGCTCCACAGCTGCCATGTYAGAAGGCTCCAAGACTTTCATAGGTCCTGTCTGCTACTTTCCAGACTTGCCAGACCCAAGTGGATACTTAATTTGTTCAAGGATATTTCCAGTAGCACTCAGATACCCATTTTATACAATTTAATCACAACATTAGAGTGATTTGAAATTAATTTTATGGCTGATTCTTTTGGTATACTTTTTTTAATGTCACATGTTAGGTTTTCTCTAACTTCTTGTGACTGGAGATCTMGGGCAAACTGTTTTGTACATCATCTCTGGTGGCCCTGCATGCCCCCAACTCCTTGATGGGCATCAATCATTCTGAGTGTTTAGGTACAACCATTCCACATAAAATTCGGCAGTGAGGTCATCACCTTCACTGGTCTTCACTACAAGCTGGTCATCATGTTAGTGATGCCCATGATCTCATCACACCTTTGAAGGAACTGAGTTTCTGTGCGACTCCTCTCCCCGATCACCGCTGATCTAAAAGACCTCCTGATTGGAGTTCTAGATTGTGGGGTGAGAAATAAGTATTGCAGCCATGGACTCTGACTCTCAGTCACGTAAAGGCTCTATGATGATACTCTGTCTGCCTGAAGATGCTTTAACTTCGTCGTAGATGCAATTCATGTCTTCACAAAAACCCTTCATCCTGCAATGGCTGGTTTTAAGTGGTCTCGCTTCAAATGAGAACAGGACACTTTGTTATTGAAAAAAACTTGCAAGTTTTCTTTTTTATCATCCTTTTTCCTCTGTTTTCTGTGAGAAGGAGAGAATTTCTATTGTAACACACTTCCTGCTACATAAACTGTGAAATTTCAGCCCCAGTGACTCAATATTCAGCTATTTCTATTAATRTCAAGAGGCACCAATGCCTTCCAAGCTGCTGAAGATGACAGAGTAGGCTCAAGTCATGCAATTTCTCCCCCACATATCAGCAGATACTTGCTGATATAAGATTTTCAATAAACTCTATGTGATTCGTTTTTGTTGTTAKAATATGCATCTCATTTAGCAGTGACACTTATCAGATCATAACTGATTTGTTAATTTTTAAATTAATKCTTAATGGTCCTCTGATTTTGAATGTCACTGTATAAAGTAGTTTACTCCTGCAGGGAAGAGTTGCTAGGAGCAGCAGGAATTCAGTGGAGATGCACTGCTGGAARGAATGATGTGAATCCATGTTCCCCTGTTAATGACTTAGATCAATTTGCTATTTGCAGACATGAGYTCTGCTAAAGATTTGCAAATGGAAGAAGTGATTCCCACTGCACAACTAYTGCACGAGAGCATTTTCAATTGTGATGGAAAAGAAAAGTAGCAATGCTGTAGGCCCTAAGAGTCTTGGCCCTAAGGCTAAGAGTCTAGGCTGAGTCTGTGGGCCCTAAGTCTTGGCTTTCTGAAGAGAAGCAGCCTCACGTGTTTTTGAGCAACTGCCTCTCACACATTCACCTGCTCATCCACATGTCCACAGGTCTGCCCTGCTTGGCTCTCCCAAGTCTTCCAGGACTTTGGGATTTGTCCAGTCTAATTTTACATACCAGCCCAATCTAATTTTACACACAAGCTACTTCTCTGTGGATCATYTCACTGGAAGGCAGTGGTCTGAAATGGATGCTTTTAGGGTGAAATTCATCTGGAATTTTTTATAATATTCCTTAGATGAGATAAGATGCACTGTACACTCCTGGGATTCATTTCTTTGTGTCCCTACAGTACAGTGACACCAGAATGAGAGCTTATGTAGGTACTCGTATTTAGTCATCCAAAACCTACCATGCATATAAATATATATTAATATTTACTGCCATCTTAAGCCATGTTTACATGATTATGATTATTATAAGTGCTCTCCTTAGGAAAATACAGATTACCTGAGTCAGGACCACGTTTTCCACATCCCTTCTCCTGYAGAAACTGGTTTGGCTCCTTCAGTATGCAGGGAAATACTTTGTGGTAAGCAGCTTGTGCACATTTACCCTTTGCATCAGGTCTTTTGTTGGTCTCTATGAGCAGCTCCGCTTGTGGTCTTTGCAGAAGTTTGAGTTCCAATGCATGCAACTCGTTATCCATTCTTTATTCTTCATTGTTAATATTTACTAATCAATGAACACTTTGATCACTATAAGAAGTCTGCACCTTTTTGAAACCCATGTATTTCATCCAAGTCGTTTTTGATTCTTACAACCTTATGTTAGCCAGTTTCTTGGGACAATGAGATCTGTTATCTAACTGCTTATTGTGTATCAAAATAATCCTGCCTTTCATAAGCTCTCTGCAAAGTAAGGGCCTGGTGATTAAACTGTCAAACTGTGTAAAAATTCAATTTGGAGTGAAGTTTGAATCACAGATTTATGGCAAAACTAACTCATCAGTCAGTGAGTGAGTGAGTGAGTGAGTGAGTGAGTGAGTGAGTAAGTGAGTGAGTACTTGCTCATTTGAAGTAGGGCAATGAGCAGACAGCTAAGAGTTATGCTGACTTCACCACTCAGAATGTTGCTGGCTGTAGACACCAATATGTCTTTACCTGAATAAATAACAGTGAGGAACACTTCTGACCTTTTTATCTGCTGTTATGTCTCTCACATATCTTCAGTATAGGCCATAACTATATYTGTTCACTTTTTTTCTCCTTGACAGATTGCCTGAGATAGCAGTTGATTCATAGTGGCAAAGGAGCAATATAAGTTTCTGCACTGTATCTTTACTTTTATTTGTGGTTTTTTTGTTTGCTTGTTTTTCCTTTTACAGTGCTTCAGAGTGCCATAAGTATTATGGTAAAATATTTTTTAATAGTTCTCCTGAAAGCCCATGAATTACAGTCACTTGAAGGAGAATAAATGTGATGTTTAATCATGATGAAAAGAGTCTCTCCCAGGTTAAGCACAGAATGTTTCACAGCTGTGCTCCTTCCTAGATTTCATTCTTCTCTGACTGTGGTGCAGCTTCCCAAGAATTTTCTATTTGACCTTTAATTCTCCCAAGATCCTTCTTTTCCTTCCATTTGGACATCTAAACACTAATGGTCTTTCTCCTAGGATCAGAATCTTTCTGATAGGATAACATTCTTTTCAAAATTTGACCATGTTAGGACTTTACAAACTCAACCACCAGCCATTTTCCATTATTGGCCATTATTGACCAGTGGCCATTTTCCTCCAAGTCCATCAGTAGGTAAGCAGAAATCTTCAACTTATTTTATRTGGACCATATCATCCGATGGACCAGACTTCTGGTGAAAACTGCTGATCTGCTTCTGTGCTGGATGTTTTATCAGGTCTACAAAGGGGGAAAATAAATAGAATATGACATTAAGATATTAATACAAGCCTCAGCACCTTCAGCAACCTTTTCCAGGTCTTTGGAACTATATATTAGTCAAGAGACATTCTAGTACTATGGCAGTATTTTCATAAATGGCCAACTGTTCTCTCTTAAAAATGCTGCATCAGAGAGGGGCAGCTTTAGGTACCTAAACCCTAACCATTTTGGAACCAGCRAGATACAGCACAGCACCTAAAATAACTCCTGATGATCATATTTAGRCAACTGAATCTTGCTCCAGTTCTCTATTTTTTTCTCAATTTTTTGAATTGCTTTTTTTTCAGATTTCACTGACCATTCTGACAATCAGCTCTTATACACACCCGACATGTAATCACATAAATTTCTTAATCAACAAACTGAATCTGACCCGTAAGCTCTTGCTGTCTAAGTTAAGGCTGATGATTCTCATCCTAAATACTTTTTTGGACGTGATTGTCTCGTAGCGACTCAAGTATGTGCTGGCAAGTCTCTCACTTCTTTTTCTTCTCATCTGTTTTTCAGAGGAAAGAAAAAAAAAAGAAAGAAAAAAGGCTTTAACTAAACTAATATGATCYTAACGAAAACATTCCAATAAGCAGGCCAATATAAACTTATTCCATTAATGCGTTTTATAAATTTACTACATAGTGCATCCATTTTACTGCAAATAAGGCTATTTATTTCAAAAGAGTCACATTAGATTAGTGTGAGGTTCTGCAAAGGACGAAGATGCATTGCATGCTTCCAGGGAGTGAAGACTCCCAGTGCTCTATTGAAAATGCACGAGCTCTTCAGTTAGGAAGATGAAAGCCCATAGGTCCTAATGAGATGCCCACTGCCTGCAGCAGCTCTGGTGTACCTGGCAACTGAATTTTGCAAACTTGAACATCAGACCCAGAGCGGCAGGAAACTTGTTTCTCA
Organism: Eudromia elegans; assembly: GCA_003342815.1. Classification (NCBI taxonomy): domain Eukaryota; kingdom Metazoa; phylum Chordata; class Aves; order Tinamiformes; family Tinamidae; genus Eudromia; species Eudromia elegans. The sequence goes on from PTEX01000185.1 coordinate 573,729, forward strand.
ACAGCTGCATCATGCAGGTTAGGTATTTTGAAATCGGACAGCAGAAGCAAAACGCTTGATTAAGCTACGCATTAAGCAATAACTTATTAAATAGACTAAATAAAACATTTACTTAATATTTTTTTTTTGTTACTGACTTCCCAGAAATATTTTTTTTTTGCTGACCACTCTACAMAAGAACAAAGGATTGGCATGTTATGTACAGAAAGGATCTAAGCACTRAATAAATCATCAGCCTGGACATTGGAAGATGAGTATCTACACTATCAACATGTATCAATACATGGTTCCTTGAGCAACAATGGGGAAAAAAATGGTGCAATAATTATCATTCTTTCCAATAATTTAGGCAGAGCTGAGGAGTTAGCACAGGCCACATATCACTTCCAAGATGCAGTTTGACCTGGGGRAAAAAATATTGAGCCAAAATATCATATTTTTGCCTCAACTCAGTACTGTTGACATGGGAAATAAACAGCTTACTGCAGRGGAATTCAGAGTAGATACCTCAGGCTGCTTTTTTATTTTCTTATCAACGCTCTTGTCCTAATTTTGGAAAGAAATGGGAAAAAAATAAAAAATGGAATCAACACATTAAATAAATAATGTCTTGCCTTTATATAGCTTTTTTCTATACAACAGCTTCACAGAGTTCTTATGACAGCGCTATTTCAGGCATTTTGTTTCTTATGCAACGTAGCAGTCATATTGCTGAAGCTGAAGTGGATTGCTGGTGACCTCCAAGTGATCTATTTGCAATGTACACCACGGCATCTCAGCTGCTTGATTGTGTCTTCCAGCCCGATTCGATGTTTGCTTGTGGTCCTGCTGGAGAAATATGCTGCTGACAGATGCATCTCAACAGCAGAAGAACCGTGGAATGGCTGTTCGTTTTCTTTGTCCCCTACATAATTTCTTCCCATGTAAGCAATGAGTGAAATATCCAACRTACCATGAAGGAAGAGAAATGACACTCATTCTTCTAGTGTGTAGAGACAATATTTTCCTTATGGGTTCCATTAACAACATAGGTGGCTAAAATAAGATCTACAACCAGATGGAATCACCCATGGAGTCCTTTCATTTTTCWTATCAAGCAGAGGAAAAGGCACCTCCAGGTGGAGGTTAATCCATGTTCACCTAAAATGGGCATCTGAGAAGGGYTGAGTGGAGCGTCCTGCTCCTCAGTCTTTAGTTTGGAGTCACCAACTCTGATTTAGGTGACAAGCCTTAGTAAGATAAACATCACCCCTTTTCACCTCTGGTGCGCTAATAACAGTAATTAGCACCTCAAGAAAATCTGCACAGTTACTGCAAACTATTGCAGGTTCACAGATTCCTTTATGGTAGCTAACAAGCTGTACCTATAGTATCCATAATGCAAATTTTAGAGAAAATAACTTTCCTTCAACTCAAGCATTGGAAGAATTATGCATTTCTCAATACAAATCTGGGCAAAAAAGAGTGACGTTTTGCTGACTCTTATCTGTGAAATCTTAAAAAATCAGGTTAGCCTAAATATTTTGCTCTGAGTAGTACAAAGACAGTGAAAATACTTGCTTAAGGAGAGAGATTTGCTTTTTCATTTTCTTTAAATGACTTTTTGTTTCTTTTTAAAAATGCCTCAGGAAAGAACATGGTATTCATCTGAAACCAGGATAGCCTGCGTCTGAYTAAATCAAGGAATTTAAATAGTATTATTATGCTTATTATGTTGCAAAATATTGAATGTATTCTTTTTTATTATTATTATTATTGTTATTATTCCACATTGAGACAATCTCTTATACATAGTGACTATATACTATAAATCATTCTGCTTTTCACCTTAACATATCAGATGAAAACATGTTGGGTGATAATAAGCAAGTGTACACTTTAACACAAGGACATTTTTACTGATGTTCTTCATAAAAACTGTTTTGCATATAGTTCTGTAATTGGCCTTAAGTCCCTATTAGTATAAAAGRAATTTATCTTGAAAAATTAAATTTGGAGGTCATGTATTAACAAAATACAGTTACAAGAGACTGCAAATTAGAAAGTSTCTGCAAGGCCTGTTTCAAGAGGTGATGATTTTTGGTATTTGATTTGAATTTGGTATTTGGTCCACAAGGGACCATTGGAATCTCCTCTCTGAGCCCAAGCTGCAGCATTTTGCACAGTAGCTCCAGCGGGGGGAAGAATCAGTCTTCTGCACTACGTGAAAGCAAGTATGACTGAGAAATAAAATACCAATGCATTTAGGCTAATTAGCAAAACAATTAGAACATGATTGACAGAGACATGGCAGAAGAATCTGTRTAACAGGGTGGCAAAGATTAGTGTGATCACATTTATACATGAGCATTTATAGAGTGGGTTCCAAAAGAGATTTTGCTGCTTATGCTGCTGCCATGCCAGTGAACTAAATAGGGTTAGGCTTTAATACTGTCATGAGATAGTCAGTAATATTAATTTCTCATCCCACTTTCCAGGTCAGTTCTCTCCCTTAGAAATGAGCTCTTTCCCAGGCAATACCCAGGTGCAGAATGAGGGATAGAACTGTCCAGGAATCACCCCTGATAGGCAAATTGGATCCGACCATGTCCTTTTGGGATGGAGAAATAGCTTAGCCATGTGTACAGTTATTGGCCACAATGTGCTGCTTGCTCACATGGCCACAGAAAGGGCTCTGGCTCATTTTATTGCCCCCTGTAGATACAGTCTATGCATCCTTCACTTGCATATGGCTGCTTTGATATAGGCAAGGCCAGTGTCACAGTGCAGTGATTTAAGTCTCACAAAATATTAATTCCACTGTTTATACGCCTCCCCCACACACATATTAACTTCAACTCAGGCTGAGAGGTGTTTAGCACTGTTGAATTTGCATGTGTTATGGATGTGCATTCCATCCCAGGATGCTCGAAGATCTGCCTCCAACAAGCGGAACTACCGCGATAAGCAGACAAAACCTGTGAATTTGACGGCAAATAATGGGGAAACAGCTCGTTTGTGGCAAGCACTGGAGGCCACAAACAGCAGCAAAACCAGCCTCTTGCTCAGTGTCCTGAGGCATGCTCTGCCACTTTGCTGCTGCATAATGAAGCGCATCATGCGCATCATATATGAGATCCATAACAAGCTTGGCAGAACAAAGCAGTCGACAAGAAGAGAGGGAGAAGTTTCACATTTCTCATTTTGTGTTTCTCAGTTAAATCCTTATATACATTCACCAGCAAAACATCTACCAGATTCCCTGCTTAAAAAGACTCTCCCTTTACATTGTTATGTCTTTTAAATGCCCAATAACGTGTTTGCCATCCCTTAGACGCGCGGGAACTGTTCCAATTGCTTCAGAGCTACATCCCTAATTGCCAGTTAAGGGAGGAAAAGTCATATTCACTCACATACTTCAAAGTTTTGAAAAACTCACCGCTGTGGAAGCCACTCAAGAAGCATCACGTTCAGTTTCACCTCCTTACCACAAAACAGATCAGACCTAAAACAGTGTTTTGCATTTGTTTTGGGTGTGTTAAGTACTTAGAGTTAGCAAACAGACCGTGGAACAGATTTTTCTTTTTTTTTTCTAATGAGTGCCTTATCAGTTCCTTACAGCCAAGATTCATTTTGCCCCTCTCTGCCTTCTGTTGCTGGCTGTAAAATTGCATTTCCTTTCCCTGTCTGGGTAGAGAAGCCAAAAACAATAGAGATCCAAAAATGGGGTGTAACTGCTGGGGTCAGAGAAAAAGTTTGCAAAGGAAGTTTGCACTGAGAGGTTACCTGGCAAACCCAGAGGAATATGTRGACTTGATGGCTTAGTGTCTCTTAGTCATAGCATGGAGTGTAGTCATCTGAAGACAACCRTGACTTAACAGGAGACTTAGGAGGGTGTTGGCATTATCCAGTGTGCAGCACGCTCCTACCCTGGCTRCAGTAGCTTGGCTATGCAGTCCCCTTTTCCCTGACTACTTCTATTTCCTTCCAACCACATTTATCCTTACGTTGCTGCTTGAGACATGAAGCACATAAAAGCCAGGTGGAACATGGGGGCATCATAGGATGGSTGAGGTTGGAAGGGACCTCTGGAGCTCATCTAGTCCAACCCTGTTGCTCAGCCAGGGTCATCTAGAGCATGTTGCATAGTATTATTACATGTGAGGYGTGCCCTGAGCATGAAGGCTTGAAGAGGGGAAGCAGAGGAAGCTACCAGGGCAGTTTTTCACATGGGAGTTTTGAGATGCACTGGAGMAAGGAGCAGGGGAAAGAAGAGAAACAGAGAGAATGGAGTGGGAGGAAAGGCTGTGAGATTTGGAGGTGCAGATACTGTGCTTAGATTGCAACGCAAAGGGTTAAAAGAAGAGTCCTGAATGAAGGGAGCAGCCCTGCTGCACATGGGTGCTCTTCCCTATTGCCCACCCATTTTTCTCCTGTTACTCCTTGCAATCCATCATTGTGGTGTTTGATCACCTCTMTTTGCACTTCTCAGGCTGGAGGCAGAAAAAGGATATCACAATATTTTACTAGGAGTCAAATAGTCTAAAACAAATACTCTGAAACAAACCCAACAAGCAAACAAAAACTGGTAGCAAATACAAATAAACCTAATTAAAGCAGGGTCTGAAACATCAGTGACAAAGGACARCAAACTCATGTCTGAGCTTCCCAAAGCTGTGGAGATGGATGAATTTGAGGAATTTTTGAGGATGGAAGGAGCAACAGGGTTTATGAAAGGTCTCAGTGAAACTGCAGATTACCAGAGGAGGGTTTGTCTTAGCTGCATCTATGTTAAGGACAAAAGCATGGGATTTTAGACAAGATTATGTTTATCTGGAGTAGTCATACTGAACGACAAATGAGTTCAACTTGGCTCCTGCTCGTAAGATGAATTTTGATTCCCAATAAACCCACGTGGGCACTTCAAGCAGCCAGAAAATAATACTATGTTGTATATCAAATTGGTGCAAGATTATTCTAGTTAAAACACAGAATCCAGAGGTGAAACAGTAATATATAAACAAAATGAGTCAGAAACAAGAGAAAACATATTCTGCATAGAAAGAACCTGCCATAGACGGGCWCCTTGCAGATGCTAAAGCAGCCTCAAAAAATCAATGCCAAATGGGCAAAGATTCACTTCACATTTCACCAGATGGGAAAGCTGGAGCATAGAGAAGTTAAAGGATTCTGTTAGAAAACAGTGTTGGAAATCAGAAACCCCAGCTGTTCTCATGAACAGACTCATTTCTTCCATATCTTCAAGAGTGACCAGTGGTTGTAAAATTTTCCTGCATTTATTTTTACATTCTATATCCTGTGGGTTTCTAAAATCCTTTCTTTTCCGGTGGCTAGGTTGAAAGGGATAAGAAGAAAATGTTACCCTGTTTAGTGATATGTTCTTGGGGCCACTTAAGCATCTGCTTTTCTTTCTTGAATGTGTTAATTTCCCCTTAAATGAGCTTAATAATATGGAAGTATATGGAACATAATTCCGATGTATTACATCTCTGCAGCTCTGTCCAACAAGTATGTTAAATGGAGAACACTCAKTTCCCTTCCTGTAAGAAAGATGTGTTATTGCTTTCCTTAAACAGAAGAGAGTTTGAAAACTCTGCCAAAAGTCCAAGCTTAAGGGTTGGTTTTAGTGTCAGGATATGTATAGGAATATTTTTTAGTTTTATGGCAGCTTTCATCTGAATGTTTCAAAGCATCTTATAGATATCGATTATTTTCCATTAAAAYTGAAGTGATGAAAACCAGCTACAGTGGAATGAATGTTTTCTGCATTTTTTTCCTATGTAATGAAACAGAGAAATTGGAAAGAATTTTTTTTTCTTTTTGAACTTATATTTTCTTGTATGTTTATATGTGTAAGGAAGATATGTGGTCAGATATGCCAAAGGAAAAGTTTGCTGGGATTAGAATGAAAACTTTTATAATTGGGAGCAGTGTGAAACATAACTCTTATTTTTTTCACTCATATCAATGTAAAGTCTATTTTATAGGTCCTTGAATTATCAGAGACTGCAATCAGCTAGGTTGCTGCTCCTCCAYGTTTTTACCCCATCTGGATTCAAGTTGTCACTCAGCGCCTCTGATCAAGAGTTGCTTTTTTTTCCCCATTCTTTGTGTGATTGTTCCCTAAACAATTTAATTCAAAATGATTCCATTACTGTTACCATTTTCAAGACATGTTGTCTTCATTTTGATTCATTTTGACTATGGGGCTTGAGAATGATTATACAGACAGTTATACTCGTCTGTCTGCAAGTAGAGAAGAAAAATACAAGCAAAATTTAGCTTTATTCACAATTTAGTTTGATCAAAGACAACTAGGAAGTTAGAGGATGTCCTAATACCATTTCCATATGTTGATAATTAGTTATAAGCTTACACTTATTGCATGAGCTCCATAGTCAAATGGATTCTTCAAAGTTTTCAAAAACAGAAACCAGATTGCGGAGTGAATTTTAGAGGCCAAAGGAACTTTAAGGCAGAGATGTTGATGTCTTGTGGAAGAATTCTTTCTACTGAAAAATGTGAATAAAACAATATAAGGGATGGTTGACAGAAATCTTTAGTATTGCATTGCAATACTGCAGTGTTATTACTCYTACAATTGAAAAGAATTCCAGTGAAGATTTGTGAGTTAAGGCATTCTCGTGCTACATTTCAATTGATTTCCTGCAGAATAAGTTACATTATGGCAATTGTATGCAAATAAGTATTGAAAAGTTGTCCTCTCCCCTTTTTTTTTTAACTCTTTCTAGAAAGCTTCGCAAGTGAAATTTGTTGTTTCAAAAAACTAAGACATCGTTATCTGATACTTGGAGAATTCCTAATGATTCTCTGAGAGAAKGAACAGCAATTTAGTCGTGCAATGTTAATGTGAAAAGTGATTTATCTAAGGAACAGCAATGAATGTTGCCACTTCTAATCAAAATAAAGTACTTTCAAAGAATATTGATCAGGTCATTTTTTTTCTGGGACTTAACAAATGAAGGTTGCGATATCAGCGTGTTCAACTGAGATAACTTGGCASTATTAGTTGCAGCACCTGCTTCAAAGAGTTATTTCTCTGACTCCTAAATAAATAAGGAATTTTCATTTTTGTTTTATTATCTACTCAAATTTTGACCCACTCTCCTCATGCCAAATTCAGAAGACGACACTGGAAATTGCTAATATTATTGCTATCTTGTTCAAGATGTCAATTAGATGTTCATTTTGATGTATTTCTCTTTATGAACAAGATRATGTTTAAAGGCAAACAAAGGCCTTTTAATACAAGCTCCTCAATCTAAAGCATAATATTCTGTGGTTATTTCTCCACTATCTGTGTCTGATAGCCACCGAATCACAGAATGGTTTAGTTTGGAAGGGTTCTCTAGAGATCATCTAGTCCAATCCCCMTGCTCCATCAGGGACACCCAGAGTACAGGGCACAGGGTGGCATCCAGGGGGGTTTGGAAGATCTCCAGAGAAGGAGACTCCACAGCCTCTCTGCGCAGCCTGTTCCAGGGCTCTGTCACCCTCACAGGAAAGAAGTTCTTCCTCACATAGGGGTGGAACTGCCTGGGTTTCAATTTGTACCCATGACCCCTTGTCCTGTCACCAGTGAGAAGAGTTTGACCCCTTCTTCCCACATTCACCCTCAGGTACTTATCATACTTATCTGGATCCTGGAGAACTGGGTGATGCAAGACAAACCTAAATCAACATGCCTGAAGGATCTTCGCTTACACAGAACTACTCTGAGATGGAGCTGAGATGCAAGCACCCCTGTGGTGAGAATCAGGACACATGGTTCTGACATCTGTGGCTAATTAGAAACTCTTAAGTTTGCTTTGCTACCAAAAGGCAGAAATGACCACTTTTTGAGCTATTTCAGTTGATRTATGGTAGACATTCACCTGAAGAGCACAGCTTGATCTCCATTGCTTGTATGGGCTAGATTTCTTGGCTATAAGGACCCCTCAGAATGACTTCCTCAGATACAGGTATTTATGGTATAGAGAGGAAGCTGTTTCTCTATCAATCAAAGTATTCTGAATAATGAAGGAAACATTCATTTTAATAAACTGACAAAAAGAGTAAAGTGCATTCTGCATATTGCAGTGAGACATGTGCAAATACTTTCTTTAAACAAGGAATGGAAATTAATTTAGAMTATTAAGCAGTATGAATATACAAAAGATTTTCACCTCTTAAGGAAGGTAAAACTCAATGATATTTGCATATTAAGCTTTCCTTTTCAAATTATACAACTTGAGAAAATATTTAAGGGGTATCTTACTCCATCTATTTTGTTCTCAGAGAAAGAATAATTTTACTGATTATCACCAGAACCAGAAGGAAAATAATTTTGACCATATCAGAAAAAACAGTTAGAACACATGTAGTCAGATGCATATGTATATCTATACATGAGCACAGAGAAGAAATTATGCCAAGAATGACACTAACACACAAATAATATGACAGATTATCACAGACTAGTTCTTGATCCTGTGCCATGGTCTCATTTAAATAATTACTAGRGGCATAGCCTGTGAGACAGCTATGAACTATTCCATTTCCTAAAGACTCAAGAATTTTGTCCAAGTGAACAGTACAACATTTTTCTAGAGATGTGAGTGCCATCCAATATAAAACTAAGCCAACTGCAATAATTTCTCTAGCTGTCAAAAGGCACTTGGCAGAATTAGTCGGAATTACAGCACACATCTCTGATTCTGAGTAAATGTGGATTTAGTTGTCATATTTCTTTCATAATTGGATCAAGACAGGGTAGAATTATCTGTATGCCTTTGCGATAGAAAGAAATTAGTTCCCCTTGATAATCTCTTGAGAAGAGACCAAGGCTCCCTGCCATTCCCCAGCTGGTTCTATTTATTTACYGGGTCCCTGCAATTATAACAAGGCAAATACAATTGATGTAAAAGTGAGTCAAAACTATGAAGAGCTACAGTAGACATAATAATCATAATAATTTTTCTGTATATGCTCATTTACATTTCACAGGATTAAGATATCAGAGCTCTAGCAGGACGTAAGCAAAAGTGGTTACGATTGAAATTAATGCTGCTGTCATAAGGTGAGCCCCAGAGTCTCAACTGGTGCAGGGCTGTGCAAGCCAAGTGACACTTAATTCTGCATGGGATCCTCCCCTGAGAGACCAAAACGAGCCCAAAATGGAGAGAAGYGTTCTATGTTTGTATGTCAAAAGAGGCTGGAAGCAGCCTCAAACTAGTGACTCTGTTAATATAATTACCAGGGTGGTAGATTAATCACTCCTGATACTCAAAGTTCTTGAATAAATCCTTTAAAAACAAAACGTGAAATGAGATGCCTGCAAACCCCAACCTCTATATACAGAAATCAAGGCCAATTTCTTGTCTCTTGTCTCTTTAGAAATCCAGAGGTTCTCAGGATTGCCTTATCACTTCTTTTAAAATCTGCAAAGTCCATTCTTCCAGAAACTGCAGGATTTCTTTTCTTCCTCTTTAACATATATATGTGACTCCTTTCAAGCCAATCTTATAARGGAGTCAGTTATGAAGTGTTGCAGACATCTTATGTGAAGGTCRTGTCCGGTGCTCACCTCCAGGGATGATATTTTAGCTCTTTATTKCTCCTGTCTTCTGCCAAATTTGTTGCATTCGTTAGTCCAAGTAACTACATGATCCTTTGTGGCTTGATTTATGGAACTGGCCTTCAGTTCTCTGAGCAGATCTAGATTCACTGTTTCCTGTGGTTTTCCTGTGAAGGAGAGAGGCAGAGCAGCTTTGCCCCTGTGACTCTTAATTCCTTACATAGACACAAAAAAAGAGTAGCTAGCTTACATTCTAAAAGGAGTTAAATTAATGTGGACTCTTGCATTTTGTAGGTCTTTTCCAGTATGTCATTGAGCAGATTCCTGTTGACCTCATCAGTTCTTTTCACAAAGACACCAAAAGACATCAAAATCTAATCTTGGTATAGAAATGTTATTCACAGCTGTAGGACAGATTTGAATGCCTTCCTAGAACCTAATTCCGTAGCAGCTCCCAGAGAGGGTTAATAATTCAAAGGATCAACTCTAACAATTCTTGTCCATATAAGAACTAATAGGACCCCCCCTTCAAAAATCTAACATCTCGATCCAATACAGTCCCACAGACATTTTCTGAGACTGTGTAATGCTCTGATTTTCCAGGAAAGCCATTAAACAGAAAAGCAGTGTGTAAGCCTTCAATAAATCTGAGTTCTGTACTTTTGTGACTTGCAAATAAAATCAGAGAGAAATAAGGATCTTCCTGTCATGACTTAATGTAGAACACTGTCATATTTCAGTAAATCTTTTTTATGCTGGTGATTGAAAATATGATTTAGAATCAGTGCAGACATCTGCAGTAAATAACAAGGTTTTTAAGTGGTTATTACGGCAACATATATTTTGCATCTGTCCCCATTTAATTCCTTTTTTTATTATTTTTATTATCTACAATGGATTTATAAGAAATTACTTGGATTGGTCAACACTACCCTTTTGCTTTGTTTCCTGTTGGCTTCACTGGGTGCATCTTCCTCATGATATACAGGAATTGTTTCTGTGTCAAAAGCAGTGAAATTTTTATTTAGTGAAATTTTAAAGGAAGAGAACTCCAATAGATTATTCTATTCTGGTTATTTGTAAGGATTTCTTTGTGCAATGTGTAGCTGGAGATTTTTCCTTTTGTAATTTCTTTTTCTAAAAGTTCAGATTTTTTTTTTTTTTTGATATAGTAAGGACTCAGGTGCTTGAAAGAAATCCGGAAATTTCTTTGTCTTTGAAATCTGAGAATCAGTAATCCTTATAAGTTTCTTACAGCAAGTATGGTTGAATTCATATTTTGAATTACAGTTAAAAATTGTTCTGGCTTCATTGTGCTGGTTAGAGGAAGACATAGAATAACCTAATTGCTATAACAGTATAGTTTATTTTTGTTTGGAAAACTGCCCAGCTGCACTAAAGACTTGCCAGTGACATTTCTGCATGATTGAATATTCCTATTCCTTCCTGTATTGGGACACAGGAAGAAAAAAATATATTTGATTATATATATTTATATTTATTGAAAAATATTTATATATTTTAAAACATTTATTTTAAAATATTTATATGTTTATAAATAAATACATTTATTTATTTCTTAGGAGCTGCTAAATTCATTAGTCCAATMGAGCCTCCCCACACACTCTTGGTTCCCTGCAGGTACGGGACACTCARTCTGTTCTGTTGGTGCCATCCTGGGATGCTCTTCCCCTGCATCCCACAAGGAGCCCTGCAACCCCTGAAGGCAGCAACCCCTTGTGACTGAGGAGCCAATTTTTGCAGATGGGACTGGGTGATTTTTTTCCATGCTGAATTGGAAACTATTTAAAATGTGTATTAAATGAGCGAGAGTTTGAACTGCCAAAGTGGTAGGAAGTGAAAGTGGGAGGGAGACACTGAAATAGAAAACTTTGACATAACTTTTAATAGAGGATAATTTTATAATATAAKTTTAAGTTCATATAAATTCTAAAACTTCTTCTGGGGTAAATAACCAACAATATCACTGTTGGAGATATTGTGAATGTTTATGCATCTAACACTGCACATCTCCATGCGGTCATCAGTGACTGAGTACATGGGCTGGGTACACAACACAGTKTTTAGGAAAAGAAAGAAAGTATCTTGGGAAAACAAGAATAACCGTATGAGGTAGCTACACTTATTTTCAGGTTGAAGTGTCTTCAGACTAACTGTCTGCCATTACAGGTGCTTTTAGTGATTATTAAGGATGCAGGAATGTCTCCGTGGCTGCTAAAAATAAAGATTTTGCTTCAGCAATAATGGGATGAAATGCCGTGCAATCCATTTTGGTCTGTGCTTTAAAGTGTTCTGTACTTAGCACTCAAGTCATAGCTGGGGTTTTACATAAGAACTAGCTAGAAGCACAAATACCTTTTATTYGGAATTTCTGAGATTGAGACAAGTTTAGAACAGAAATATAAAAGTRACTATTAYAGATTTTGAATAGAAAACTGATCCCATAACATTTTGGTTCAGAACTACWCTAATTTTTGAAACATTATGTAAGATGACATATAGATACATATAAAAGGTATAACATACAGTGTATAAATCTATAAAAGATATCCAGAAGGTAACTGGACTGTTTGTAGAACAGGTTCTCTTCCAAGCAAGCAGGGGCAAAGATGTCCTGGTCTGTGGAACAGTACCAGAATGTACCCTACCAGATAGGATACCATCACCCTCATCCACCTTCTTTTGCTGCAGACAGTGAAGGGAACTTCACTGCACATTTTAGGCTAGACTTCAYGCTAGTCTACTTATTTATTACTGTTTTCTCCTGCCTTATGTAGGGAATCTTTATCCTGGGTCCATGCTAAGAACTGCATGGGAGCTTGGCTCTGCTTTGGGTGGGAAAATGGATCAGGTGACTTCCAGAGGTCCTTTTCAGCCTTGTCTATGTTTATAACTTCGATTTACACCTTTTAGACTCCTGTGTAGGCTTAAAGTTTTAAAGTCATCTTTATAACTTTAGGTGGTCACTCATCAGGCATAATTAGGATGAGTCCTGTATGAGTGTCAAGGCGCTAATATGAAGACGTGGTGAGCTTGTACCCCCACCGCTTAACTCAGGGTGTGCACTTAATGGGGTACAGCTAATAGATGGTATTCCTCTTTTTAACCTTAAAGATATCAATATATGTTCTCTATTCATGTCTGTTATCCTTAGGAATCTGAAATAAAATGTTTGGCACCAGTGTCCAGTCCCGAAAAGAATCAGAAAATGATGCTGTGGTGACCCTGGTGACTCTCTGTACCTCTGAGTACCCCTGATCTGATATAGACCAGCAGAGCAAGACCTATTTTAAGTTTCAGATGAGATATTCAAGGTTGAAGGGAGCAATATGAGAAAAAACAAGCGGCCGTTCCGGAGCCCAGCATGTGGCTGCTCCTATGGCAGGTTGCAGCAGGCTCACAGCAAAAGAGCAGCTCCCTCAGGAGCTCAGAGCAACCYTAGATGTTCAATATACAGAAAACAGATGTTTGACAACTTGAAGCTACATACATCAGAACTCTAATGAATATTGYTGTACAGTGATATTTTTAGCTTCAGCTAAAATAGCTGAAAGTCAGCACTGGCATCAGAACATTTTCTTGCAGAGGTGATTGATATAGTAAGGTTTGCTACTGTCTTTAGTTGAAATATATGCTCCTATGCAACTCCTTCATCTCTCATGAAAACAGCTCTTGAAATTAGTCTACATTTATTAAGTGTATAAATTATTTATAAATAGCCTCTTTTTGAAAACAACAGCAAAAAAGTTTATTCCTGGCCCAGTCAACTAGCTTCGACCTTGACTTCTAGAGAATCAGAATGTATTTCTAATATATTTGATGTTTTTAATCTCAATTCTCTGTCTATGGAAGTGTATTTACACTTTTTCTTTTTTTCTGCAGCCATTCATGCAGTGTTTTATTCTTGTTTTGTATTTTATTTTATGACATTTTATTTTATTTCTATAGTACTCTCTAATAATTTTTCTTAGTGTCTTCTTTAATTTAAYGTATTCTCTTTGCCAGTGTTTGCTCCAAAGCTGAGTATTTTATTTTTATCTGTATTTTATTTTTATCTGGATTAGTTCTCATTTCTACCTACAGTATTAATCTTGTATTTAAATTGTCCCTTCATCTGGCTAGTCCTGATTTCTGGAGCTTTCATGTATAAGCTATTAATCTATATGCAATTTTTATTATTGTAGTCTTAGTTATTTATAAAAATGAAAAAAAATGCAGAACACAGATCAGATCTTTCCATAAATCAGTGCCCCAGATTTGCTTTGAGCMGTTTTCAGCTGCAGTACATTTACTGTGACAACCCTTAATTCATTTTGGGAAAGATGAATATGTAGCAAGAACTGTTAAGTCTCTTTTTATCTTATGTTTTGAACATTGTTCCACTCAGAACTGATAGGTAAACTCCTTTGTAGGACCATATGAAAAACAACCTCCAGCTGAAATTGTGTATTAAAAACAAAATAGGCATTTCAAATTAAAGTTGTGACTACTTTTGTTTTTTAAGTCATTACTTCACATTTTTACATTTGGCACAGCCAAAATGTCCAGAGGAGCAAGTAAATTTCCCTGATTAATAACATTTCATGACAGTGGTCACATGATACTATGTTCTTAGCTCGAGACCGTGAGTTTACATTTTGTGTCATCATAGGAATATTGGGCTAAGAATGCTAATGTCACCTTCAGAAACTGTGTTTAGACTGGGAGGCGATGGGTGGTTAAGATGAACAGTTGCTAAAAAAGAAAAGGACATTTACTGAGTTTTTTGTAATTTTCAATAGAATTTTTGGTCAGATCACACCAAACCCATTCTGAATATGAACATTTTTTTAACGAGGAAAAGACTGTATTATTTCAGGCAGATGTGTCAGGGTTCAGCTGATGATGAATAAAGAATTTTGTACCCAAGACATCGACTGTGAGCATGAAGAGGAGATTTTGAATTTTTAGACTTGTAAAACAAAGGTCAAGTGTAACATAAAATATTTTATTTTTCTTTTCTTCTTGTGTCAGTCACTATGTGGCAGCTCAGCAGTGAATAGTTAATAAGTGATGGTTGGGCAGGATGTTTAATTTTAAATATGTCCACTCAATGTAGAGTCACTTTCATGTAGAAAGCCAGTCCGGGCAGGATTTAAAACATAGGTTGAATTTGTGTACTATGTAGTTCCTTTATTAAATTAGATGTGACATTATAAGTTTTTTGCTCCYATTCTGCTAATGCATTCATCTAAATATCATCTTTTTCTAGTGAACAGATTAACAGTGTCAACTTTAGCTGAACTACACACGTGGTAGCCCTCCTCTAATGGAAGTGAATAGGGGTTTATTAACAGCAATGAAGACATATCAAAACAGAATGAGCAGAAGCCAATTGTTAAGTGAGTGGCATTTGATAAGAGAAGACTAATGCRTCAGAATCTGAACAAAAACTGGAACTGGAAACGTGGAGCTGTAATTGCATTTTTTTTAAAGATTAAATGCACATGCACTTGAGTGTGATAAAAATAAACTAGTTTGAAGCACATAGTTCTGAATAAATAAAATGAACAATAAAGAGCCCAAGAAGACMAGTTTATCTAGGTATAACAAAAATAGTTACAGCCTTTCAATTTGCTGCAATATAGAACATGGAAATTTAAATTTACAGTAAAAAGTACGTGAGAAAAAAACAACCATTTGCAAAAAGATATAACATGGGCTGAAGAAATGCAGGATGGTTGTAAAGTTTGATGACAATCTAATAATGAATGCAAGAGTGAAAGATGCCAGTGGAGAAGCGGCGGTAAAAGAAAAAAAAAATCTGTTTTGATTAGGATCAATCTATGAAAAGCACAGCATAAATTTGTTCTAAAGTTTCCAAAATGAGAAAATTCATCAAAAATTTCAATAATTATTTTCTGCTCAGAATCTCAGAACAAGCAGAGATGAGAAAATGGCATGTTCTTTGCCTTCACTCACCTCCGTCCCTTTCATTTTCTTTAGAGAGGATRCAGATTCACCTGATCGACCTGCAATTAATTCGTATCCTCTTTCAAAACCTCTAACCAATATTTGAGGGAAACATCTTCCAAAATACGACTCACCTCAGAAGATGACGTGAGCTGCCTAAATGCAGCCTTTAGTTATCAGTGGTTCTACGTGTTGTTATCTTTGTCATGAGAAAAGTTGGTAAGAAGCTGGCATTTCTTCATGGGAAAAAAATACTGACTTCTTGAGTAAATATTGATTTAAAAATATTTYCTGAGGGCCAAAGYATTTGGCTGCCCCATTAGCACTTGCTGCCCCATGGGAGTTGAAATTGAATTTTATCTGAAACAAGCAGGATTTCTTCCTGCATGTTGTACCTTCGATGGTTCAAAATTTTCTTCTTTTTTTCTTTCTTATGAAATGAGGATACAGTTAAACTSTTTCAGACCATGACAAATTAAAGACCAGGAGTCTCGCCAGAACAACATTATTAAATGTTGCTGAGGGACAGTGTGCAATAACTCTCAAGGCTGACATGGTTACATGGCTTTAGGGCCAAARCTGTTTCAGATCAGGCTACCTCAGAGTAAAACATATTTCTCATCACTGTTTTGCTTTACATGTGAACTACTAACAACATAAAAGAAAGAGCATACTTTTTCAGAAGATTGTCTTGGATAAATTATGAAGTTATATTTCTAAAACCAGCAACCTATATATTCATTCTTTTTTAGAATACTGCATGAATAAAAAAAAAAAAGAAAAAAAAAGTAGTTTCCACAGAACAATGATTTCAATTAAATATTTTAAGCCTGCATCAGTTATCTGATATCTCAGTTCCATGCCTGAATAAGTTCTCTATAAAGAAAGGAAGGCAATGATCTGAAACAATTCATTTTAACCCAGAGGGGAACTTATTTTCCCACAATATAACTCATCAATATTACATYCCTTTTGTGCTTGCACAGGAAGAGGAAGTGGGAAACAGAGACTTTGCATGAGCTTTGCCACCCCAAGCACTGACACATGAAAGGACACTGATGCGATGCAATAAATGTCATCGTTAGGGACACAGACCAAGTTGTGCTGTGGAGGAGGCAAATGACGTGCCAGTCACTTTAGAGAACCACCTCAGTCTGCCTAAAACATAACAAGGTTTTCCAAAGTACGTATTACAAAATTCATAAGCAATTCGCCATAAAGCTCCCTCCTGCACCTCAGTTGGCATGGTGGCATCAGCACAAAATATTGCTACAAAGGCAGAAAAACGCCCTGTGATAATGCTTTTCTCAGTACTGGCATTAGAGATGTTGACACATCTGCTCTGCTTTTTCTACAAGTATTTCTCAGGATTCTATCAAAATCATTATCTAGAATTTGAGTGGTAGGCAAAGCTCTCAAAGCTTTATTTCTTTTTCTTTTTCTCTTTTTCTCTTTCAAAAATGTGGTGAAAAGGGAAAAAGAACAGGGCATTGTCCAGAGCCAAGTTTTCCTCTCTCCCAGTTTTCGCTCTTGTGTCTGGGCTCTGTAGTTCATGGGGTCTTAGCAGTAAAGACTGAAGCAAAGATGACATGCCTGACAATCTTTTTCTTAAAAAACAAGCAAGGGAATGACAGAGGAAGGTAGACCTGAATCACATATCCTAGAGGAAAGGCTGAATAGGCTGAATATTCTGTAGGATAGCCTGAATAGCCTATCCTATTTGGATAGGTTATTTAATCAACATACTAGGAAACACAACCACCCTCAGCTGCATTGCCTGTGGCCTCCTGCTTCTTCCACACCCTTATAAAAACAGACAATATCAAAACACATATAGTGATTCCACAGTGAGGTCTGCAAACACTGTACRAAGAACAAAAGGATCTGGACCTCCCTCCAACACTTTTGCTACTGGAAGAGTTCAAATGTGAATGTAAAACCCATAARCTACTTGGAAATAGTGATTTGTTCACTCTTAAAGTATTTGTGTTGGTTTGAAAAGTCAGTTTTCTTTCTCTCCCTGGTCTGAAGCAACTTCTCTTTTGATGACAGGTAAAGAACATGACAAAAAAAAAGTTAGCCTGGTGGCAACAATGCACTAAAAATGGCCATAGCATATTTGGCTGTCTATACTTTTATGCTGTAATTCATACCTCCCATTTTCCAAGTGTTTCTCTGAGAATTTCCCTGTCTCTTGAAGTAAATGGGTGTTATAGTAGCATTACTGACAGGTACAAATCATTCCTTGGTATATCCRGAGAAATGCTTTAGGTTAGAGAACTCATGACAGTTATCACAGRATATTTTTTTGAAGGCAGCAAGCATTGTTCTGCTTGCTTAAGTGTTCTGGATCTATTACTATTTTTGGACTCCTTGGAGTCTTTCAAGTTACTTCTCAGTAACCTTTCTTGTAGATGGGTGATATATGGTGATCCCTGGTGATAATAGGCCTTATAATAGGCCTTATATCTTATAATATAGGTCTACTAGCCAGTTATGGATGTGAAGGCTAATCATATGCTTAAATAAATTTTCATGACCATTTTCATTATAAAACAATTTCAATATGTAAAAAATAACCATGCTTAAGTGAGAACCTTAAAATTTCTTTACAGTTTGAAAAAGAAATGAAAATGAGAATAAAATTCTTTGCCTGGAGTTTRCTTTGAATTTTAGGGTCATGCCTAAAATTGGGAAGCACAAATCTGAGGCATACAAAATACTCATACATAATGTGGCTCAAACTCTCCTCTGATGATTCARGAAGCATTAACCTTGTTAATCTCAGGAGAGTGTTGATGCTGTTGCTCAGCTTTGGAGAKCTGAATTGGTAAACCCAGATGTAACATAGCTCCATGCATTTTCCCTTACTGCRAATTAAAGTTAAATGTAACCCCAGAGAGAATGAGATTTTCTGGTTCCTGTTGGAGCTTACAGTGAAACAATAAARCCTCATTAAAAATAAATAAGGAAACAATAATTCAGTAGCTCTTTAGAGGGATGTCATGAAATACATGAATGACGAGGCAGAGAAACCAGGAGTGTGAAAAAGAGATTGTTTTCATTCCACTATATTGTAGAAAGTTATTTACCACTGATCTCCATAGGGGTGAAAGACTGCCTAGACAGAATCGGGGGGAACTAACATCCATCTAGTCTGTTTTCTAATACCTGAGATTGTAATAGCAAGACCCTATCAAGATTTTTGATAATTCACTGCTTGCACAATAGACAGTCTGAGCTGGTAATTTTGGTAAAGCTGGTTTATCGATCTAGCACTACTCAGTTTGTTCTGAATATTTAATTAGACACATTTAGTCAYGTTTCTGCCTTTCTTCTTCGTTTCATTTCTAAGTCCTGCACKTCTTGTTGCAGGCTGGAGAATGCATGAAATTTTCCCTTCAGAGAATTGACTGAGGAAATTAACCCCAAATTAACATAGCTTTCAAACAAAAATCATTTTTAGATCCTCCAGAAGTTCATATACGAGTTGATATTTTTTATGATGAAAATTAAGAAGTCAAAACACAAGTTTTCAGATTATATCAATCTGAAATAGGAAACTGAAATGCTGAATTTATGCTAGTATAATGAATTTTCCTGAGAAAAGTTCTCGGGAATCATTATCACCTGGCAGATCAGTGCTTGTATCTAAGATGTGACATACTCTTTGCTTCCAAAATGGGATAATAGTTTCTAAACTCCCTTGTAGCAATATTTCCTGGAACTCTATGGCTATGTCTGCATTAGTATCTTAGTCAGCAATACCATTAGTATTTACTTTAGAAGTAAATCTCCTGATCTTGCCATTTGCTGTGTCTGGGGTGCTCTTGAAACCCATGAGCAGTGCCCCTTAGAGATGAAGCTAAACTGGAAAACTCCAAGAGCACTAGTGTTCAAAAAAGTCATTGGTATCCCTTGAAATTGGTAAGAATTTGGTTGTTGAWCCCCATCACCAACTGCTTCTGTTTACATACGCACTTCTGATGATCTGCACGACTTGTTAATGTAGACGAAGACTTTGATTCTTGCATCTGGGGACTGTTTAAGAGCTTGCTAGCTGGCCCAGGAGGAAAGCATGACAGGGACCATTCTAGCAGTTTAGCAACACAGATAATCATGTCTCAGTGGCTCAAAACGTCTTTTTAGTTGGGTAGATGTAATAATTACCTTCTTTCTCCTGCCACCATAGGCAACCATGCCTCCAAAATGAATATAAATCCATCACAGAATAAAAATTTAATCAGCTTTTCAGTTTTCACTGTTCTGAYCACAAGGCTGTTCCAAATTTTCATTCTGTGTTTGTTTAAAACTTCCATCTTAATTTACAGCTGACGTTGGCTCCTGCTTCAGAATCGTCATAGGAATGAGTCACATCTGCAAGTCACAGTGTCTGGGATTCAGACTAAGTGGAGACACACTCAGTAGAAACACYTACAGCTATGCAGTCATGATGATCTCCTTAGCAAAAGCAGTGAGAGAGAAGCACTTTCTGAACGTGATTCACCTGGCTTGGTTTCAGGATTGTGCCMAGAGCTTTGGGACTTTACTCGTTAGGATGAAAATCAAATTTGTCCTTCATTTTCAATCACAGTGTAGCTGGGTATCAGGGTTGTGCCTCTGCTCACATAGTGCACTTAAGTCATTAATTGCCTGTGTGGCTCAGGAATGCCTCAACCAGTCTGTATGGATGAGATAATAGACTGGTATGAGACAACGGACAGAACTGGAACTAGGAGCTTAACTGAACCCTCAGCCACATTCATGATTAACTGCTTGAATGATTATTACAGAAGATCTGCAGGTGGGAATTTTATGCAGCTCTAGAGATTTCCTTAAGGCAGGTCCTACCCAGCTTAGTTCATACTTTGCTTAAATGTGGCAATTAGCATCCTCAGTAAAGCAGTCCAGAGATTTTCAAGCATTTCCTGCTGAAGAAGTGATCAAACTGTATATGAGTAYTTRTATGCAGTATGAATRCTTGTTAATGCAAACCGTTCCTGCAGAAATGCCCTGTAGGACAGTCTTTTATAGTAGCTAAGACACTTAGGAGATGTTTTGTATGTGGTTAAGATTGTCAGTGCAGATGGCTTATGGAGGTGTCACAGCAGTCATGCAAGATCACGGATCAGCCAGATTACAAGCACTGAGCACAAGAGCACTTTGAGGAGCCTCATCAAATCCAGATGAAGGTGCTGCTGCTAGAACTCCTACAGCAGAGGCTCCTTTCACTGCTAGACAGCAACTGATAGTCCCGTTCAAGAGATTTGACTTCACAGGTAGGTGTTATCCTATGACAAGATCCTAACACATTTGTTCTTCCTTTTAACAAGCAATCAGTCTGTGTGCATCTGTGCAAAACTATCTACAGCAGGATGAAGGCAATTTCAGTTAGGAGCCCACTGACTGTATTGGCTAGATCTCTGTTGACCACACAGGGAGAGTCGAGTGGTTGCCACTGTAGCTACGACACACTAAGACACAATATTATCCACATGTGGGTTAAAAAATCCCMTCCATATGAAAATTAAAGAATTATGATTTCAAGAAAGCAGCCAAAAAGTCAATGAAGTGGCATATGTGGTTATTTAGGATAAATAATGCCTAAACTGGGTCCATATTCCTTGATTATATCATATTTCTTTTTTTCTATTTGCTTATGAAATCTAGTTTTGATGAAGGTTCGTTATGCATAGCGCACAAAGCATCCTTTAGCATGGCCTGGAGGAGTTCTCTTAATGCCAACATGCAATCTGAAAAATCACACCATATTCAATACTATTTTAAACAGAAGTGTCTTCATAGCATCGCGAGCACATTTTGTGGTATTGGACATGTTGATTAACTGATCCTAGTAAACAAAATTTTGAGGTACACTACAGTTTTTCTTAGCGCAAAACATTGCAGTTTCATATTTTAAACTCAGTGCACCTTTTTTTGGGCAGTGGAATTGAAAAAGCAGGGTTAAATCAAATTGTAACAATAATATACAGTTATTTCTTCAGTTCCAAAGTTCCTTGTSCTTTATTCCCAAAATATACTATGATTAGGATGTATTAATCTCCATCGGGTGATGCAAGTCTCTCTGTCAATAATTTTCTGTGTGTTTTCCAGTGATATATAGCAAAAGTAAATAAGCATATATATACATTTCACGCCATCCTCGGTCTGCAAATTTGTTTTGCTTCTGCAGGCTATTTGAAATACCTGATAAAGCAAGGGCTTTGAATGCTTGAAAAAAAGAAATCAGTCCTGAGTGACTTGAAAGTCTAACATGCTAGCAGTCTTATTTCTTAAATATATATGAAGATTTCTTGTCTACAGCTTGCTYTCCTTTCCCCTCTACCTATGTGCTGAAGCAGTAGCAGTCCTATAATATTTGCACCTTGCAGAGACCCTTCATATGCTTAAACTCCAGGTCTCCTAGATCTTGGGAAGAATCTTCTTTAAAAATTATCAAAAATAAAGACAGTATAAATGCCTTTAAGAGTAGGCTATTTGAAACTTTTGAAATTTTATGTATTAAGGTTGAAGTTTGCTGGCATTGTGCAGAATTAATTTCCTACATTTTTTTCCTTAGTGGGATGCTGCCACAGAGAGAGCTTATAGTTATCATTGCAGTGGACTGAACTGAAATTGCTACAGGAGCACAAGTTAGCAGTGAACTTGATGGTGCTTAGCAGAGATAGGTGTTCTTACATAAAGAATAGCTGAAAGCTGCGGAAAGGAACAATTAAAAGACTTGCAGAATGACACCTGGGAATGCATGCAACACAGTAATTCAATACATGTCTGGAGGAGTCTTGGAAAAAAAGCAAAGATAGGGACAAAGTGGAAGAAAGCAAAAACAGGATGAAAAAGCACATGAAAACAACAGAAAAGTTTATGATATCTTGATACCTCCAAGCGTCTCCAGGAAAAAGGAAAAATCAAATGCTGTAATCATGCATATTTAGTGCAAACCCATGCTACAGCAAGAATAAATAGGGAGTTCTGGCCAAAGTTAGCAGTTGTAACTAGTAAAATTTGTAAACTTACTCAACAAAAAGAATGTCCAAAGGATCTCTGTAAATGAACGATTGATGATTTTGAATGTTTTTTTTCCCCCTTAGACACTTTGGCACTGATGTTCACTGCAGACCTTGCTGAGCACTCAGAGCTATCACTACCTTGAGGCCTTTTCCTTCTTGGATCAACGCCACAAATGAGCTTATTCCACCTAATACCTGAGCTCGGGAAGGAGTTTAATTTTCAKTACTTGCAGGGGTCTACTGCCTCCTCCTCCTCCTCTCGGCTGCTACCATGCATCCCTAATGAAATGCAGCTATCATCTGCCACATGCTAGGATTCAAATTAAATCCTCCTGTCAYTGTATATTGCTGGAAAAGGAAAAAAAGGAAAAGAAAAGGGATAGCCATTGAAACTGATATGATAGAGGTATATTCAGRTAGATATCAAACAGACACACCATGTTGAGGGGCAATCTCAAAACCTTTGAAATTTTTCTGCCTCTCCAGTTACATAAGCGTAGGACACCAAAACAGAAAGCTGCTGAAGTGTTTCTTCCCTCTCTCAYCTGGGCTTTCAGATATTTCTTAGGAAGAGTTAAAGAAACTACATTATTGTTTAATGCTTTCAGAAAATGCAACAGTCTGATCATCGGTAACACGTAGCAAAAGCTCTTTGCAGTTAGTTAATATCTTCTTTATGGTGCAGCATATAAATTTCATACTTCCAGTGCAAATGTCTGAATCCAGTGCCTGGCAATTGGTTTGTTTATGACAGAAGGGGAATGTAACAGGGAGCATTACCCCAATGCAGAAGTCAGTAACGTAGCTCTGTCTTCACAGAAGTCAAAAACTCAGCACTTAAGGATTAGATACTGATCATGTCATTTATGAAAAATAACATCAGAATGAAAAAATGTTTTAAATCAAAATGTGCAAGCTACAATGACAGAGAAAAGAAAGAAAAAGACAAAAGCAGTAGCAGAATATGAAAAGAGAGAGTATAACAGCTCTAATATAATGTATAACAMTAAGAAATGTGATGGTTGGAGATGAAGGCAGAGAGCTTGCAGGRGTGGACTGTAACCAAGATATGTTGGTCTCCTTTTTTTATTAGCTTCAAACATTTCACTCCTCTAAGGCAGACTAGCACAATGACAAAGATTTCCCTATTGAATAGAGAGAATTATGTGAGTTTTTTTTAAAAACTTCTGTTGAATTCACTAGTCGGAATGATGTTGGGAAGGTGCCTATTGTTGAGGAGGTTTTTATGTCTCAGTTCACCAGCATATAACTGTATTATTCACCTTATAGCAATATAGGTACTTTCAAGGAGTGCATGCATGAGGGCAAATTGCTTATGGAATATGGGGAACAAACCGCATCTATGGTGCATAAGCTTGTAAATGTTTCTTCTAGCCCCAAATTGTAAATGTCTACGATTTCTTACAGCTAGAAAATGTAATAACAATAACAGGGCTCTCATCATGAATCCCAGTCCTTATTTCCCATATGATTTGTAGATTTATTACCTACTCTTTCAGAGAGCCACAGAATGATTAAGGTTGGAARAGATCTTTAGAGATCATCTAGTCCAACCCCTGTTTTCTATACCATGTGATTTTTGCTGCATTTTACAAGAATACTCTCATACAGAATTTTGTCACTTATGCAGTTTTCCTTCCCCTTCTTCCAGTAAAGTGGAAAGTAATGCAAAACAGYGGTGTTTAAAACAAAAGGGGTGCATTTAAGAATATAATGGAGAAGTGCTTCCTTGGACTGCCATTTGGTTACTTTTTTTTAATAAAACTTGCATGCACATTTGTATTACAAGCCCAAATGGGACATATTGTCCCAAAACTATTGAGCACAACAATATTCAATCCATATAAAATCTCTTCTAATATTAATTTTCATTCTGTCTTTAAATGAGTCTATTTAGCTTTTGGCAGAACTAATTTAGAAAAGGTAATTCACTTTGGAGCAATCACATCAGGGTTGTTTAGACTAGGGCAGTTTAATGAAAGTGTTCTTAATAATTATGAAATGACCTTTTGTAATTCATTGGAACATGACTTTCCTGACTATTTTCACACACACAAAAAAAAAAAACCCACTGAAGGGTACAATAACTTATCAAGGCTCACTTATATTTTGTTTTCTCTCAATATTTGTACCCTTCATATTTAATAATTTGGTCCAGATTAAAACTGCTATTACTTGCTATTATATGTAGCAGTCTCCTGTGGACCACTCCAGAAGTACAAYTGACTACAGCTGTGTCACCCCTTGGGAAGCAGCTGAACCTGGTACCCCATGGAGATGAGGCTGCAGCAGCCCCATGTAGCAAGGCTGTTGCCAAGAGGCATGTAAACACACATATATACATATATATACTGTACATATATACATGCAGCTGACTGCAAAGGTTCATGCAGACAGAAGGCACCATGCAAACCCTCTCATGGTGCACCAAACATGATGCAGCGCTCATGCAGACWCAAACAGTACCAAAGACCTCAACCTGTTCCCCTCTCTGGCCATCCAGGATGAAGGGCTATTAGTGAGAAATATATATGCATATGCATTTGGATCCCTCTGGCAGCAGGGCTTAGATGTGCAGCCAGCTCAGTGGCTGGTGCTGGATCCCTCCTGGTCTCCCAGATGATGGGTCCTGCACACAGGAGGGCCTGAGATCCAGAATCCCATCCCAGTTGCTGGTACTCAGATCCCCTTGGACAAACACACAGKGCACATTAGAGCCCCTCATCCAGGAAAATACTTAGAAATGGGTTTTAATGAGGGGACTGCACTGATCAGACACAGCCCACAGTACAAGGCTACCGACCTGCAACCTGTTTACACGCTAGTGTCAATTTTTATCCTGTTTTCCCTCTATTTTCCCCACCCGAGATGTTTGTCTCCTGCATCCCTAAYGAGTCCTGTAAATCTGTACACCTCATTCTGAAAGGCGACCCAGAGAGTCTCATTTCTCTAATGAAGTTCTTGAGGTTCACACACCTCTTCCTTTTCAGAAAATCCCTCAGCAGGCCAACACGCCACCTTGAGAAGGCTCCTTAGCCACCACTAAGCAGCAGTTTGACTGAGAGTCTGCCCCCAAAGGCTAGGAAGGCTCTACCTTAGCAGCTATATAAGCACAGCCCAGTAATKACAGCCTGACCTAAATCTGTCTGGCTCACAGCAGGGAGAGACTTGAGCTTTTTATCTTTCCCATTTTTCCATCTTTTTTTYCTTTTTTTTCCTGGTAATTAAGCTCCACGCACRTATGCTATCCTGAGTGCATTTTAAAATAAAATAGTCRTAAATTTATCTGAGGGAAGTCCAATTTTGAGAGATCAGTATTAGATGGGCTTTATGCATAACAAGTGGAGACTACGACTGCAGTAGAGGCAGAGGGACACGCAGCTCTGCAGTCCCCCTTGTATTTAGGCATAAGATGAATGCTAAGCATGTGAAGTGCTCMGTGTTTCAGCTGCAAGCAGAAGTCTAACTGCCAGGGAACTTTCAGAGCCAAACAAGGTGGCTAGTGGATTAAGATCCTTCTAATGTGATACGCATGGTTTCTTCTGGATTATTGCTTTGCTGTCTTCTGCTTCTCTCTTTCCTTGGTGGGCTCCTGGTTTTCACATAAGCACTCAAAAGGCAAAATTCTTTTATGACATTTATGAAGCCATGCAAAGAACCTGGACAGTCTTGTGAAGACTCCTCAGAACAACTACTTATGTTTTCCCACAACCTCTGCAAGGAGAGAACAGAAGTGCATTGCCTACCAGTTAAAAAAGAATACAGTAATAAAAAAAAGAAATACAGTAAGGACTTGTATAGYGGAATTAATGGAGGAAAAATTGCAGCAGTCACACTAATAGCAGCAATTTATATATGACAAAGCAATGTGAAAGCTTCTCTCCTTTGAGGAAGCAAAATAAAGCATYCAGTCTAATTGTAATTGCAGCAAAGAGATAGGAGTTCGTGTATTTTCTGGCCCTTCTCCCTAAGAGGTTAGGGAGAATTTGTCTACATGTTATAGTTTAATAATACATTTTTTTTTCTGTTTTGATCTTTTAGGATATTTTCAGTTGCTCAAAATGAATGTTTTTGCTTTGCTAGATGAGGTGAAGCTATACAGAGTTGCYACTGAGAAAAAGTAATCCTTCACATAGGAAAGAAAAAGATCCCTAAAGGCAGAAAACTAACTTATTGTGTAATAAGCTCAGCAGCTGAGCTTATCAGGATTATTCTCGTGATTTAAGAGACTGGGTGTATTTAGAGACTGGGAGAGTTGAGCCTATTCAGYGTTAACTCTAAGTTGAAAAAGTGATCTGTTGGTTTTGAAAGAAAGGATGACCCTGACTTCTTGCTCAGTTCTGCCCTTTGTTTAGATGGAGGTTTTATAAGAAAGACATCTACAGCCTAATCCAGGTGTGAGAGGAGATCTCCAAAAGATGTCTTCGATGAGACAGAAAAGCTGTTGAACTGGTTACCTTTCCATCACTTTTTACCCAAAGGGGAGAAAGAAGCTCTTCAGTCAAGAATAATCCTTTTCTTTTTATCTCTATCAACTGAATAAAGGGACCTTAGGTACCCAGATCACCAAGATATCAACATGGAGGTGCATTCAGAAGGGATATATGAGCTCTGCTTTGACATTCAGTTCTCTTCTTCTGCATACAGGGGAATCAGATAGGCATTTGGATCCTGCCTCAGTTCTACAAGGGTGCAAAAACTAGCTGGAAATCTGACCCAGTAAGCATGCTCCTAGATACCATCAGCATCTTCATAAAATGTACTCATAAAACATACCTTTATTTTCACAATTTTACTCCAG
This sequence comes from Eudromia elegans, assembly GCA_003342815.1. Classification (NCBI taxonomy): domain Eukaryota; kingdom Metazoa; phylum Chordata; class Aves; order Tinamiformes; family Tinamidae; genus Eudromia; species Eudromia elegans. The sequence goes on from PTEX01000185.1 coordinate 601,132, forward strand.
AGGAGGTCTTTTGCCTTAGGGCTGGATGGGTTGACCTCTTGTCCAGGAAGTAACGCGATTCCTCTTATCTAGAAAATAATACGGTTGTGGTTCAGCTCCTTTGTCAGCCTGAAGAGAYAAAAACACATGCTTTCCATCCCCAAGACATTGTTTTAACTCTCATTGACAAGGGTTTTGTGTGCAAAGGAGCTACCACCTCTCATATTGAAGCTGTGGTGTGGGAAGGGATGGAAGTTTTAGGAGACAAGGAAGAGGAAGGTGAGATGATGAGAGGCAGGCAATACTCTCCCTGGGAGGAGAGTGTTCTTCTTGAGAAGCTCAGGGACACTGGAGTAAAACTTAACACCATGGAGGCTGACACATGGAGTTGAAATTATTCAGGTTGATGATGTTGTCCTAAAGAACAGCTTTAGGCTGTGGAAAGTACAAAAAATTGAATGTAAGCACTTGCAGTGGTTAGGMATACACAGGCACATTGCAGAGTCCTGCAGTGCCATGGGCACACAGTAAATAGCTTGCAGTCATTTTTATCTTTAAGAAAAAAAATAAAGAATTCAAGAYGATCTCTTTCGCTAAGTAAAATAATTGGCATGAAAGTAGGTTACATTGATTGCTTCATGTTAAAGTGATTAATTAAAAGTTTCACAGGCTTTTGGCTTGATTTTACTGTCAACACTATAAATCAGGCACAACTCTGTTARCGCTGATAGTTTGAAGTGGTATGAATGAGAGGAGAGATAAATGTAAAGGCTTGGAAGGAAAATTGTCATGTCCTTAGCTGACACTGATCTAGAGCCCTGCTTGCTTGAGTGACTCTGTAATGCTTTGCATCAGTGGGAAGTTTAATGCATCAGTTTAGAAGTATGGCCAAAATTGCAGTGAATTGGTACCACAAAAAAAGGGTTAGATTCTGTCAATCTGAAGCAGGGAAAAAAAAACCCAATTAAATAACAATAGAGGTGCCRTGGAGCTGCAGACAGCTCAGAGAAAAAATAGTTTGGGCCAGTTATGTAAAATATAATTTAAAAAATTGTCAAGGTTGGGGTCACATGACCAGTCGAACAGATATGTCTGCAGAGGCTTTGCATAAGCGCTTTGGATTTTCAAGTACTTCGTCCCAAATATGAGTTAAATAAGATAGATAATCTATATAGAGTGTATCATATTATAAACAAGCTAAATGTAAAAAAAAGAATATTTTCATCATTTTTATCCTTCCTTTTTTTTTTTTAAAGGAAGGGCTAATCATGATTGAAAAAAATCATCCCTTTGAATGACATGTTTGAGTGGAAAAAGAAATCTTAATTTAAATTCTTGCTCCTACAAACCAGCTTCACTACTTCTTGCACCCCAGCCACATAACAGATTCTCCTTATGTGTGTCATTATCATCTGTATTCACTTTAAAGACTCGGTATACTCCATGAGGGAGTCAAASAGTCTTCACAGGAAAACAAAATTCTTCCAAAACAGCCATAAAATACAGCCACCGATGTACCAACTGCAGTGATATTTTAACTGTCATTTATATTACATATTAAGATATTTTGTCCGGATTCTTTTAGGTCCAAGAGACTCTTCAAATTCACAAAAGAAGAGCAATGCTTTACTCATGTCAGCCACTACCCATCTCTACAGACCAACGCTTGTTCGTCTTCTCCTTGCACAGACCTTGTTTGCTCCTGGTCAGCTCTCAAATACATATCTTCATCTCCCCATCCTCAGTAGAGATTTAGATCTTGTTGGTAAACATATTGTAAAAACTTAAAATAAGCATTCAATCTGCTGCAAAAGGAAGTAGAAGATTTCCTCAGTTCTGTATGAGGCTGAAACTTCTGCTTCAATTTGGAATCTGATCATTGATGCTGCTTTTCTTACAAAGGTGAAGACAGGACAAGAGAGACCTCTTCAGCTACAGCAGAGCTTGCCTTTACATCTGCAAAAGGCAGATGAAAACCCGAGCTGGTTCCATCTTGCACAGTCAATGGGAATTCGGTAGTGGGAAGTCTGGCAGCAACCCAAGAGTTAATCAAATCCCTCCAGGCCCTCACAAGAGTGASGAGTCTATAATACAGGCACTAGTCAGCATTGGAAAGGGTAACAGTGTGTAGGCTGATAAAGTAAGAGATTCTGCAAACTTTAAATTGGCTCCACAGCTTGATTTCCACACATTATGAGTGAAGGTGTTTCATCATTTGGAAGATGTTTTCTTTTCCCGGAGAACATTGACTCCAGGAATGTCTTTAAAGCACGGCGATTCCCAAGTTTGTTTCTATGATGGGGCAGTTCAGGAAAATCATGAGGTTGCTTATCTTCAAGTATTATTATTTTTTTTAAAACCTCCAGGCTGATGGTGCAGGAGAATGGAAATGGCTCATTTGACCCACTACGAGCACATGGCCAAAAGAACCAAGAGTCCTGAAATACTTGCTAGGGGGGTTTAAAGCCACTTTCCCTTGAATGTGCAAGTGAGCTGTATAACTACCTAGCAAATCTTTAGTACCAAAGAAAATTGGAGGTTGGGATATCTAGATATGGGGTGTGTTGGCAACTCAGCACAGCTCCTGGGAGTCAGAGCAGGTTATAGTTTGGCTGTGTTGGGCTCTTTTCACCTGGGGGTGTTACACTCCTATGAGGATGAGAAGGTAAATGCTTAATCCTAGCCTTCATCCTCCYATATACACCAATATACAACACATCAAGGTAATGATCCCTACGCTCATTATGACACATTAAGTCACATCCTATAAACTTAGGAAACATAGTGCCAATATAAACACCTCTCCGTATGCCCAAATAAAGCACAGATAATTATAATTAGAGAATACTTTATAAGCTGTTGTGCTATGTTTTTAACCAATTCTCTAACAAGCTGTTCTATTTTACTATGTCAGAAATGAGGCAAAAGAGGACTGAGACAGGAATCTTTTCAGATTACTGTCATAGTAATTTATGGGAAAGTTTTCTAGTCTCAGCTACACAGAAGCATGTCATTYTAATAAGCTTCTAGCACTCATTTRGGTGCAGAAACAGGAAACTGATAGATTGCCACATGATACAATAATCAGGAAAACTATGCTTCAAGCCTGGTAAAGAATAACAAGGAGTGTCTTATTTGAAAAATTTGCTTTTCTTTCTGTCCAAAAAGATGAATTATTATATCTCTGCTAATCTAAATTCATGTGGATAATCTAAAAAAGAAAAAAAAAATCAACCTGTTACTGGGTAAATTACTTATATAAGAATTAATTTCAGATTCAGTTAGTTAGCCAGGGAGTCATTGCCTGAGATCTAGGCAAGAACCACTTTTGAAGGCGCTTGTAAAGAATAAATAGATTTCTATCAGCATCTGTCATGTTTATAGGGATTAATTTGGCTTTCTAAGGAAGCAGGCACACCTCATGTGCTGTAGGTTGTTTTTCTGAATCAAGTTATACCTGACAGAGGACATATCTTTTCCCTTACTAACACATGGAGCTGTTTTTCTTTCTTTAAACGTGTAAGATATGACACTGAAAACCTATAGAAGAACAACTGCTAAAAATATCCCAATATATCTGAAAATTGGTTTGCTTTCACTAAGGAAGTACTGATTTAAGCAAAAGCTGATGCTTATATAGGACAGAATCAATTAACACTGGAGCAGATTCAGACATCACGTCAATTTGACAAGAAAAACCTGAATGAACTGAACATAGGCTTATTTGTACTTGATAAGGATCTGGCTGAAAGTTTCCTACAGAGCAAATATCAGCTAAACAAATATCAACACAGTTCCTGTGGAATAGTTCCTTTCTTCGCTGTAATTTTCCACAGGTGAACTAGAATAAGAGGTTGCAACACGGCCTGAAAGCTGCAAGCATCAAAAGAGAAACTGATGGACTCGGTCAAGTGTCTTTTCCTTCACAAGCATTCATTATTTCCGTGCTATAAAACAACCACCTTCCTCAAGCCTTCCAACAGGTCCTAGCTTGAGTAAATTCCAAATAAAATAAAAATGGTTTTGTCATGAGTATGGTGGTATGTACAATGGTACGTAGGGAGGATTTTCCTGGCCAGTAGCTCATTCTCAAGACCAGCCTATAGATAAATACTATATAGATAAATATAGATAAATATAATATAGATAAATATAGATAAATATAGATAATACGTTTATTCAATTGTGAGGGGGAAAAAAAAAATTAAATACCTCATAAATTGAAACTACTTTATTTGATCTCAGAAGTAACTTACCCAAATCATCCATGAAAACATGAAACAGTAAATGTTTTTCCTTGTGAGTGGTATGTTCTACTTTTGAATAGAGAATTAAAAGATAAAGACAGTGGGCTACACACAGGGGTCTGTGTAACTGAAAAACTGTTTGGATCCTGGGCCCTCTTCAGTGGAGATGTAATTAGTATCATCAGAGAACTCTGGCATGCCATTCACCTCTCCACAGTAGGTGCATCTAGAAAGGCACCAGAAAGGCACCAATGAATGGAAGCATTCCTTCATTTCTGCTGGCAGGAAGACTCCCAAGGGGACCGGATGAGCTACCAACTGTAGGTGTTTAAAGCTAAGGGAGTGGAATCCTACCCACATCATTTAAATCTCAAAGTTTACTTTGTCAATGAGCTTTCCTGAACAACCCCTGGCAYGGCAGACATTTAGGTAGTATGTCACAGGCTCCAGCTACTTCTTCCTAACACTATATTTGGGATAGCTTATAGCTGAAGGAGCGAGAAGGATACCTGGGAGATGAAGCAGCTCATTAACATTTTCTAGGATCACAAAGTTATAGGACCTTAATTCTGGCTTTGTTTTGGTAAAACAACCACTTTCTTTGGTGGAATAAAATGGTAGCTTTTCTCACCAAAGCTTTGAGTTGCTTATCAGGATCAGTGTTAGTTCAAGCTAACTGGAGGTTTACCACAGGCCAGTTTCTAATAGAGATCTGCAGTATCAGATTCAATTTGAGGATGTTTTCATGCAACGTACTTAAGGYAATCGTGGTTTTACTTGAAATGGTTCATTCCCATCATGTGCAATCTGCTACCTCATTATAATGGCTGCATTATGTAAAGCTTGAATTTGTGCTCTGCCAGAAAGATTGTCAGATGTACAGACGTCACACAGTGAGTTCTCTGCAGGTGCCACTATCTATATCTATCTATATATCCCACAATATATATCCCACCTTGGGATGGTGCTTAAATATCCACTATTTCATCCCAGTAGAGTAAGATGCCCCAGTTATAAAGCATCTACTCTGCCATATTTGTTGCTTCAATCCTGCTTGATTCCATCATTAAAAATTCTGCACCAAGAATCACCACTTCTCCTCTTTTTCCCTCCTTGCACTAATAGCTTGTRTTTCAAACCAAGAGGAATAGGAGAGTCTATATGTAACAGCACTTACAGGTTTTAGTGAATAATGCTACCTGACTAAACCAGCTTTRATGGGTTACCCTAAAGATCAGAAGTGCATATGTGTGGAAGATTAGRGACCCATGTTCTTTAATTGAGCCTTCCCAGTCATTTATTCTGATATATATTGGGGTATGTAATGCAGCAATGCCTTTTAGAAAACTTTAACAGCTGGTGAACATCTAAAGAGAGCACAGGAATAATGCAATTRCCTCTAAGCTTTTACATGTGAATTTGACTAATAATGGTATTATAAGATCAAAACCATCATGACTTYGTTTTTCAAGAATTATTCTTTCACTCTCCCTGGAAGTATTGAGTTGCCKTTGTAGTCTGCATCTACAGCTTTATTTCTTTAGAATGATATCAGAGGCCCAGAAGAAATAAATCTTTTAAGCCTTTTTCTAAACTGAATGCACAGAGACTCTCAGAGACCCCTTAAGGGGTGTCCCTTACTCATTTTTTTTTTTTTTTAATTCAAACTAACAAGAATTTTTGCAACAAAGTGCTTAACCTGCCACTAAGGGGCATATTCTTAAAGGTCATTGGCTCCGATTCTGAGCAGAAGGCAACCTGAGAGGCAATCATTTGATTTCCTGGCAAGAAATAAGTTTCTGAGATATGATTCGTGCTATCCAACCTGATACTAAAACCTATTATCCTAGATGTTCTTTAAGAGGCATGTCTACTCAGCGATCAGGTTGCTTAGTGAAAAACAAGCAAACAAACAAAAAAACTACAATGGTTCCAAGCTACTATTAAGCACTTACCTTTCTCCAGGGAGGACAACTTTCTTTAGAAAGTTCTGCATTGGATGTAACCATTTCATCCATCACTGCAAATGAAAATTCCTAGTAACATGTCAAAAAATAATTTAAAAATCTCAACATTTTCTGTAACAACATATTTGACATAACCCCAGAGGAGAGGAATTTGTCAGATACTGTCAGTTCCAGTACCTGCATAATCTCAATCTTCTCAAAAATATAAGGTTCAATTTAGGTAAATTTTGAAACACAGGAAATGAAGAGAGTAAYATGGAGAAAAGTGAAGGTTCCTAACAAAAATAAAAGATTCAATGAACTTGAGAACAATGAGAGGTTTGCAGAAGGTGTCTAGCCATGACTGGAATTCTGCTGTGCAAAGTACTGCAAGAAGCACTTCTTAATTCAGAAGTTTGCAGCCTAGAGACATTAGCTGAGGCAAGACCACAGAAGAAAAGAAATARATGTACTGACTACTGTCAGTTGTTAGTATCTGTTGTTTCAGCAAGATGAGATGCACTTGGTAAGCCCCGTATATTAAGGTACTGGGTCGCAGTGATTCCACAAAGGTGCAGCAGTTTTTGATGTCCACATTTACCAAAACATAAATGTCGACAAAGGCACTCTTCTAAACCATATTTACATGTTTACTTTACATGAGAAGTTTTTTCATCATTTTTTTAAATAGTGAGGAAAAGGATTGTTTATCCAGGAGAGGGTATGCAAACATTGTATTTCAGGTTTTCTGCAGACATTTTATGGAAGCTCAGAAGAAATTAAGATAAAAAAAAAGTATATATATACAACCACCAATCTGGTTTGTCATAATCAGTCTGACTTGTTTAACTGCATTCTTAGGGCAGGATGCATCTGAATCAAGTTCCATCACCACAAAATTATAGCCAGAACTAATCATCTAGAAATAAGGGAGTGAGACATCAACTACCTTTCCCTGACCATTCTCTTCACCAGCATCTTAGTCATTTAGAATTAAGCTTTCTAACCTAAGTAAGTTGTTTATTTAGGCTTTCTCTAGATTTGATGGAGAAGAAGATGCTAAGTAGTAAAGTATGATAGCTTTGGGGCAAAAAAAGTATTTTGGTACTGGTACAGAACAAAGTCCAGCCAAAGTCCAGCTTCATTAAAGGAGGTCTTATGGAATAATGTGATTTTATTTTATTTATTTGTCATTGCAAAGGAGAGTAATGGTCTTAAGTAAGTCTAYGGTATCAAAAACCTAGCAGACCTCTTGCAAAAGAGAATAGGTCTTTTGTCTGCATATACAGATAGATAGAGAAGTTACAACTCAAAGAACAGAAAGTGACCAGAAATACTCCATATTCCCACTTTGCATCATTTCATTCTATAACAAAGACTGGAGACATAAGGATAGCAGTGAAAGTGTATCTCTTTYTAAAGAAAATAGCTGGGAATAGAGATGTGTCTTGATGGCACAAGAAGAGTAGGTGACAAGGAGAGTCTGATATTCTTCTCCATTATCCCTGTTTTTGAAGGGAGATTGTTGTACCATATGGTCAAAAACAAACAAACAAAAATAATCAAGATAATGTGATAACGGCATATGAGTACAGAGCGGGACAGTGGTTTACCTGAAAGTTCATGTCCAGTTGCTTTCAATGTGATTTGCAACATTATTTTGTGCAAGTTGCTTTGGGTGAGATTTAGGAAGATACAGGTGCATCTTCACACAGTATCAAAAGACTGGACTAACAAAGATGCTTAAATTCCATTTCCCAAATAAACATTTTTTAAAAATTAATTTAAACAGGATTTCAACATGGCAGCTTTACAAATCTACTTACCTTTAATCATTTCTAGCTGCACTAGGTCCTAACTGAGTGAATGGCTGGGTCAGAGAAAGAGAACAGACACAATTTCACTTCAAGTCTTTCAATAATAGGGTTATAAAAGTGTCAGAAGAATATACAGAAAAATAGATATTTTGATAAACTATATAAAGATTGTATGGATATTCCTGCACATCCCTACAGATCCATTTAAGCTATACAGATATTTACTTTCAATAGCAAAATCAATTTAGGTAAGGCAAACTGAGTTTAGATTCTTTGACTAAATGCCAGTCTCATTAGCAACATTAAAATAAAAGAGAAAATGGAATAAGGAAAATTAAAAAAGTAACCTCTGCTTTGTAAAGTTATAAAATTAATAAAAGGGGAAAAACAAAAACAATAGAAACCCACAGCCAAACCTTGTTTAGAAAGTCAAGCCTGAAGGTCTGTTAACTTACATGCCTTCACTTTTGATAAAGTGAAGTGAATCTGAAACAGAAGTAACACATTTCAAGCTTAATAGATGCTGAGAAGAGTTGCTGGAGGTGCAATTCAGTTATGCTAACTAGTTGGTTCAAAGGGAAAAAGTGCCTGGTGCCTCTGGGGCTGCAGTAATATAGGAAACTCCRAGGATTTAGCTCTAGTGGAATGAGAGGGAAATGAGGATAGAGAGAGCAATAAAATAAGTCCTATAAGAACAACAGAAACACTCAGATTTCTGAGCCTTTTTGTACTGTCAAATCATTCATTTCATCTCCACCAAGAGCAGCCTCAGCTTTGACAGCAGCTTTTTCACCTTCGGTACCCAAAAGATCCAACAATACAGAAAAATTACATCAAGTCTTCAGAGGAAAAACAAATCAAACAAAAAAACCTGCACCGTGCTATACTAATGCTCATAACTCAGCTGTATTAAAGAACCTAGGTTTATAAGCCAGGCTGAAAACCTGAAATGCCTTGCTAAATCTAGAACCAAATTCAGCAACATGCATACCCCCAAATTCTTAGACTCTATCATCTTTTTAGGTACCACAAGCAATAACCAAAAAAGACAACATACAAAGAAAACTGTATAGAAATATAAAGGGCAGAGTGCACCTGAAGCACCAAAAATTGYGTCCCTCCTGGAGCAGGGGAGTTRCAATAGATGAACTCTAGAGGTCCCTTCTGACCTSAACCATTCTGCAAATCTGCAATAAACTCAAATTAACCTCTTAGTACCCAGAACAAACAAAAAGCAACCATCAACCAAGCAAAAAGCCTCTGCATTCAGCTGTTATCTATTTCACTTGACCTAATTAAACAATAAGCAGCAGGCTAATCAGTTACTTGGAATGAATTAAGGTATGTATTGCCCCTTGCCAGTGCTTAGGAATTTGAGGTTATGTGTCTCTCTGTTAGGCAAAGAATTATACAGAGGAAAGGAGGTGTTACTGTTATTGCAGGTAGCTGGGGTTAGGAATTGACCAACACCCATTACTGTAAAGTTTTACAGTGATATTTCACCAAGTTGTCTACAGTAGTGATAAATGTGCTGTAAAGCCAAAAGCAATGGTTTTAGGAGGTGAAATTAAGGCGGGGAAACAGTAGGTATTGCTTCCAGTCTCCATGGAAGGGAAGAATTAAGGGTGAAAACATATTCTTCCATTGTCTCTTAAGAAAGAAGGCCTGATCTAATTTTATTAAACTAATCTTATTAAACAAATGCCTTGAGAAAGTGTTGTATTTTTGTCAGCTAGTTTAATTAAACTGTCAAAATACATCTGGTCTTGTCCTGCTTCTGTAACACGGCATGTAGCTTTAATGATGAGGCAAGGCAGCAGGAGGGCTGATGGCTGGCTTGAATACTCTACAATACTCTTGGAAGCTCTTGCTCTGAGGCCTTCAGCAACCACACTGCTCCACTGAACTCAGCATGAGTCACCTTTGCTAGTACCACAAGAGCATTTTTGCCTGTTTGTCCTAGATCTATGGTCAAGGGGGAGGATGGGGAATGCATTAAGTAATCAAATGGCCTCTGAATAAYAGTTCTGCACCTTGGCAGGACTGCTCTCCTAGGAAAGACACTTTAGTGCTACCAATACTGAGATGCTCAGAGACAGACAGCCCACAATTTGAAGTGCCCGGGCATTTCAGCATTGAAAAGGAGATTTTAGGTTAAGTGGCAACTGTTCAGGTGCCTTGAGAATGTAATTTTAAAATGCCCAGGTTCTACTCAGGTCCTATTTTGGARCTGACTCTTGAGTCTTACACAACTTTGCAAAAGGACAGAAGCATATTAGTAATCCTCACTGATAACATGCCTAAAAAATTATCATGGTACTGTCTACACGACCACAAGCTATTTATGCCATACTTGATTTCTTACAGAACTGAACCTGTGTAGCTAGTCTTTYCCACCTTTTGCAGAGGAAAGAGCACATAAATGCTTTTATGGAGGTGACAGTTACTTACCTTTCTCTCTGCACGGTTTAATTCTCTCTTGGGTGTTATACCTCTGTTCCTCAGCTGTCAACCAATTTCTCACCTCAACAGGCCTGATGATTGAGTAATATAGCAAATTTAAACTCAGAATAATTGCTTAGTTTGAAGTTTGCTGCCTCTGAGACARGGAGAAAAGCAAGAGTGTCAAACGCCTTGTCTGTCTTCCCGAGGTATTTCACATGGTCAAATTGAAAGCTAATACATCACCGTCCCACCTTTCCCTTGCATAAGACAGTGTGATGGTCCCCCTGTGGATACGGTCAGAACTGCAACATTAAATTTATTCARGGCAGGCAGCACAAGTTTCTGAAAAGTCTTTTGATCTTCACCGTCATGTCTGGAAGCACAGTCAATCCTGTTGCCTTTAATTTGCACCAGCGAGGGGCTGAAATGGCTCCCTAGCAGAGCTCTATGATCCTTACAACAGTGGCTAGAAAACTGCATATCTGCAAAAGGCTACTGGTGTTTTCAGCAAAGCGCTAATTAGGAAGAGTTGACTTGACATAAAACACCATCAGGAAGGAATGTAATTGTCTTAGAAAATTTGACAGTGGCTTAGGGGCAAACAAATCAAAAAGAATGTTAATTGCCCAATACCACAGACTCTTGCACAGAGTTAAGGTATCTATTTTTCTCTTATTTTACCTTCCAGGCAGTTTATCCACAGTCTTACTCTGCTTTGGTTTAAATTTTTTCTTTGTGACTTAAGTGATATAGCAACAAAAAAAATTCTATAAATGTTTCTAAACATGATGGAGTCTGTAAGACTTGGGAACTTAGAACAAAGTTGTGGTGCTCACACTCCTTGCTGCATAGCCCCTCTTACCCTTCCTACAGAGAGAGACTTGGATTAATGTGGAGAGGGGATGTTCACACACGGAAATTCCCGTTCCTCGGAGATCCATGTGTCTGATCCCCTTCCATGTGGGGAAAAACCTGAACCCCTGTGCTCCAGTTTCTGGATTGGAGCATTAAGCTCTTACATAAAATACTATCACACTTGCCTCCCAAAGTCATCTTCTTTCTGTGCTTTTTTTGATAGCATAACAGCAAGATTTTGGATAATAGCATAACATAAAATAAAATGAAAGAACAAAATCTTCTTATGCTTAGAGCAAAGAAGCAGGAACGATGACTCCTAATGTAAGAGGAGTTTATTTATAGAACTCATATTTTTTATTGGACCAAAGCATACAAGCCCTGAGGAGCATCTCTATTTTTTCCTCATTGTACTATCTAGTATAATAAAAYTTTATTGCTGCCTAAAAAAAGCCTCCTGCCTATAAACTTCTATTGCTTCTTTCTGTAGCACACCATGGGTTGAACACCATAGACATGATGACTTCTGGATAAATTTTGTGTTTTCATGTTAATTATACAATCTTGAAACTGACCACTGGCAACCATAGTTTCAAAAGCATTTCTGTGCTTTATCATGGTTACAGATGCCTAGTAAGCTCATCCAACTAGGCAGACTTCAGACTTCCTCTTGCATGTAATGCACGTAATAGTTGTGTCTGATTCATAGAGTGCTTAGACACCTAAATCCTTTACGTATCTTCCTATTAATACCCAAATTAATTGTGGAAGGAATTTGGTGACTGGGAAAAATCTTCTGTATTTTCAAATAACTAAATGTCTAATTTGAAATGATTTTTCTTGAAATAGCATATAAAGTTTGGCTTTCTCAGCATGCATTTCAGCCCTCGTGTGTGGATCACCCAAAGCAGTTCAATGTTTCCAAGCCAAGCAGATTTGAATGCCTGTTAGTAAAAAGACAAAAACCCTGCAGTTTTTGCCAGTAATGAAACCAGAGAAGCACTCTGCTCTCTCAATTCYGTTGTCATATTCATTAATAATGAGTGAATTTTCTGACAATATTTGTATTACAGTGTCATGGATCAGTCTGTCGAGCTCTAAGTACATGCAATGGTAACTTTCAACTTGCAGTCCACACATCTGTGAAAATCCAGTGAATTTAACGATAACTCTGTATTTCTTATCAGTTGGTCTCAGCTTCAGGAAGGTTTTCCACAGTTTTTCTTTTCTCTGCAGAAGCTGACAGAGGAWTACTGAATATACCACCGTGCTTAGTCTTGTCTACGCACTATGACACTGGCCAGAATGTTTTCTCTGGAGTAGATTTCCTCATGAATGCTCAAGTTTTTCACTTAATGTCTTTTTTTTGTCCAGAAAAATAACTTTTTTTCCTTCATAAAATAGAAAGTCTGGAATATGGGATTTAATGCCATGCGGTAACCTTATCAGGAACCTGGACTAGAAAAGTTTTTTTAGATGGGAAGCAAAAGTTAAGCCAAACCTTCAGACTGTTATTTTTACTCTTCCTAACCATAGTCTGTCCCTCTTTATCCTCAGGGATCTTAATGTGATTGATATGACACACATTTGGTACTCATATGAGGAGCTAGTCCCTATCCAGAAAAACAAAAAAGCCCAGCTGAAATAAATGCCTGTTGGTAAACAAGCTTCTTTTATACAGTACCTCAAGAAGCAAAGGGAGATCAATGACAATTACTTCATTTTTGTGTTGACAATGTCCTACACAGCTACGAATTCTGGCCAGATCTGAAAGGAAGGAAACTAGCTCCACCTTTGGCTAGGGCAGAACATAAACTTTGGAGATGAAAGAAAGAAAAGAGAGATGAGAAACTGAAAGATTCTTAGGTCAGAGATGCAAATACGATTTGCAGCTGAAGGAAAGAAACTTCATAAAGAGATGGAAATGGAGCAGGTTAATAAAATAAAGGGGGAAAAAAAAAAAAAAAGGGAAGAGGGAAAAAGAAAAGGAGGAACAGACACTAAGTATGCTATTAAGATGACCTGGACAGCTAAGACCACTTCACAGGCCAAATGAGCTAGCTCAGGAAATTGTGATTATGATAATACGTAGCTATTTATGGGTCCTCCTCCTCCCCAGCATAACGCCCTCCAGCAAGATCCTGTGTGGATGGTGGTAATKACATCTGTCTCCTAGCTCAGCATGTTCCTCCTCTCCCTAAAAATATTGAGTTCCTTTACCCAGTAGGACCAAAATGATGATTCAGTAAATACAGCAGATCCCATAGGCAGAAAGAGCTTCACTAATGGAAGTTTAATGGCCTCATAAATCACCCCTTGCCTCCYCACATGGCTGAGACTCCTATTAACAGTTGTGAGGGGATGGCTGTGGGTGGCAAGGAGGGTGGCAGGGTTAAGGAAATATTAATGGCCACTTGCAGCGGGCAAAGGYTGCGATCTAAATGCCAAAAGATGGATGTGGGGAGCTGAGCTTTAGCCTGGAGTGGAATARTGGATGTCTGCTTGGAAATGCTGCTTGCTTGGAAAATATCCATGGAATTAACGAAAGAATTCCTACCTGAACTCATGCACCAATATGAGTTTCAAGGAGTCCATGTGAATATGAAATCTTGTAGCTGTAGGCACCCTCATTGCCCCTTCTGCCAGGTTATAGAAAGGATTCTAATACTGGTCTGAGGAGAAAAAGATGTCTAATCTTGGAAAGTTACTGCARCCCTCAGTAAAAGCCTTCTGTGCTTGGAAATAATAAAAGGAGATGCCCTTAGCACAACTGGGTATTTTAGGCAAGTGGGGTAGAAGTGAGACAAGCCTGGCAGAAAGCCGGCTAATCTGGCTCACCAGATGGGCTACTGTAAAGCAAAAAGGCACAGGAGCAGGAATTAACCAGAGAACAACAACAACAACAACAACAAAGGACATAATCCCTTTTTTTTTTTTAGCTAGTGGGAATCTCAGCAGAAAAAATTGTAGTAGACCTGTGTGCATGTGAAAATAATGCAAGAGATGTTCAAGAGAACAGTAATGTACAAAACAGAAACATTGCATGCTACTTACTACCAAGATAATCTGAAAAACCATCTGAAAAACTTGGTTTTTTCTCAACTCAAATATCTTCTTCATTCAACTTAATCTTTAAAAAAGAAGGTTGAAACCACAGCTACAAAGTAAATTCTCCTCCGCCCCCCCCAAAAAAAAAAAAAGTCAAAGGACAGATGGGGTTTGGAATTTTCTGATATTTTTCCTACGGTGTTTTGATTTTCACGCCCAGTTCAAGCTGCCACATGCCTGATCTTGCCACTTTTGGGGAGAATACTCCCATAGTGGCTCCTGAGCAGGCTTCTGATCCTTTCATTTCTGCTGTGCTGTGTTACTATGCACAGTCCAAGGACGTGTGGTGTCTGCAGTTAGTGCAAAAAGAAGGTAAGACTCACAAAGATTCCTACAGGAATTCTCTCCAGACCCTTGTATCTGAATTTGACAATGCAATGAGAAGGATCTCAGGTTTCAAAACAGATCTTCAAGGACATTTGGTGCAGAGCGCAATTGGATTAACTGGTGGTTTCGGACATATTTTATCTCATTAGTTTTATCCATCTGCAGAACGTGGTTGTACCAATGTACACTGAGACCCACTAGAAGGATCATGAGAACTTAAAATGTCTGTAATAGGGAAGACAATTCTTTTACAATTGTAATTTTAACCTTTATCAAATACAATATCTAAGCAAACCAAAATCAAAATCTAATCAAAACAAACAAACAAAAGACGTTGATTGGTAGTGATCTCACACCCTTCCCATCCCTAAATTTTCCTGTGTGGAAGGTGTCTGCACTATTTTTGGTGACAATTGTGATGCAGCTTCCTGTCCATCTTTGATGTTGACTCTTCAGAACTGAAGGAACTCACACTTTGTTTTGAAGCAGCAGCAGCAGCTTGATGATCATTTTGCATGGTGATCTTGCCAAGAGTTGTGATCATGAACTTCCATGATAAGTCATGATAAGTCATGATAAGCAGGAAATATAAAACTATATAAAAACTATTCACAAAAGAGATAGTGCCTGTGAAAGTAGGACAACTGGAAACCAAACCAAAGCACTGAGATAAAAGAATACTCTGACGTCTTCTCTGCCTGGGGCTAAGGAGAAGGTAAACTCCTCAGTCTTTCAGAAAGGGCTACCATATTAATTTTGCCATTATTAACTTTGCTTTTCCATTCTTTCGCTCAAAAAACAAAGAAAAAGTAGGCTTTATTTTGGAAAAAAAAAAAGTATTATTGCAAAATACGGGCTGTATGGACACATTTAGGTTAATTTGGCCACAGTTCAATGCAAAACAAAGATCTGGAAGACAAGTCTGAATCTTTGACTTTCTCTTCTATATCAGTGAGAACTTAAGGTCCAGCAATATCTTGGCAAAACCTTGAAGGTAGACTACATTAAAACAGGAGACACAATACCCTAGGATGATCCATTTTTGTAAAATACTGTCATAACCATGACACTGTTTAGATATGACAGAAATGCTTTTTTTTCCTTCTRTATCAACAGCTACAGTAATACATGTTACCCCTCCCTAAAAAGCCTGAAAGTGCAAGGCAGATGTGAAGAAAAGAAATCAGCAAGATGGAAAAAGCGCTCATGTTTGTAAAAGATGCTTTAAAATAATAATGGTTAAATAGAAACATTTCACAGAAAGTAATAATAATAACAATAATAATAATGATAAGTCAGAGAGATACGCTTGCAAGCAAAATTAACTTCTGTAACAGCATGGGATTCTTTCAATTACAGGCTTAATTCAACTTTTTCTGCAATCACTGGTCATCGTAAACTATGACAGAAATGACTTTTTAATGCAGTGAAACACTCAGAACATATTTTCCTACTTTACCCACAAGCAGGTCTATAAAACATAYCCAAAGAAATTAAACAGGTTTAAAAAAAGAGTCAGTTCATACAGTCAGTTCTACACAGTAATGTGCCCATTAGAATCATAACAAGCCAAGTCATCCTCTCTGATATATAATTTCTTGATGGACATTTTTTCCCAAAAAGATCTCCCTAGCATCCTTGTGTTTAGAATAGGTCTTTCATAAGCCATATTCTATTATGGAATCATTTCTCCCATTAACTCTATAGCATGAATTCACATTAGGGCTTGATAGTCAGAGTTGGATTTCATGTTTCACGTTCAGTCAGTTACAAGAACAAAGCTGTTCATTGTGGGGAAAAAGGGAAGAAAAACTCTGTGAAGTTTAAGGAGGATTAACTATCTGAAGGGTTAAAACTGCACCTTCTGTGCCCCAGAAGGGCAGAAGCTGGAGATACAAGACCAGCTCTACTGTGTAGAGATGGCCCATTTCAACTGCCCTGCTCAGAAGCACCTTTCCTATTCCCCAGCAATAAGAGGAATCCTTGGTTTTTTTGAAGCTCTCTCACCCTGACTCTTGACTCTCCCACTCTCTCCTAGAAGGAGTCATCTGGCTTCACTGCTTCTAGGATGGGATGTCCAGTTTTGGTCGCATTGCTAAGAGGCCTTTGGCAATGCATGGGAATATTCCRTGTTTCATCTCAAGTTTTAAATGAAACAAAACAAAATAAACAGCGAGGAAAAGTAAGGGCGTGGGAGAGTTAAACATAACTAAATAGCTAAATAGCTTGCTAGAGCCTCTACTTAAAAGTATTCTACCTTTTATTATTTTTTTTCTCTCYTTTCCTAGGTGAACTTTCTATGATTCATTGTTTCCTCGTCCAAACAACTTTACATAATGGAAAGGTAAATATAACTTTGSTTGGTGCAAACCAGCTCTACTGGCMTGGCATCTAATTTAACTGCCCTGGGTCAATTTAAAAAAGATTAATGGCATTATCTCTCCCAGGTACACTGTGAAAATGAGCATACTTTAGCAAAAAACTTCCCAGGCATCTCATTTATCCAAAAGTGGGTAAATAATTAGCTATAGATTTAGGCAGAGAATCATGATTTTAAACGTTTTTTCAGGGTCTGTTTCTGCTCATGTTAAAGCTGAGCAGCATAGCTAATATTAAAAAAGAGAAAAAGGAAAAAAAAAAAAAGAGCAGTTGTGCAATTGTTCCCAATCTCTTTTTAGGTAGAACTTTGTTGCTATTGCTGTTTCATATTTGAAGAAAAGATGCTCAAAACCTTTTTTTTATTATTATTTTTTCCATTTTTCCAGTTAGTCCGTCATTCGAGTAGATAATAATAATAATTTAAATAAAAAGATAGATAGATAAATAAATAAATAAATAAAACTTCTGTCTTCCACTTCCAGACTTTGCTTCATTAAAGCTGGAAGCAATCTTGTTGTCGACTTGCTGGAAATAAGGTCAGATTTTTGATGTTGTCACCATACATACAGCYGATAATGGACATATCAGCCCAAGTTGCTCACTAATATGCCCTTTTYAAAGTTTGGGCCATCGTATCTCATTAAGACAGAGGCCTTCTGGATCTGAAGTCCCTGGGAAAAAAATTGTTTATTCATATTAGTCCGAAGACTAAATCAGAATCATGCAATACAGTTCAAAAGAAAACAAACAAACAAATATAAACTTCCCTAAAAGGTCTCTCATTTGCCTAGCTTTATTACTGTGAAAGGCAGAGCAGCAAAACGCGATTAATTCTCTCCCATATTCTCTGTGAGACTGACTGCTGCTCATAGAGTGAATAAACAATAAACATGAATAAACCCAGAAATAATCAATRGAAGTTAAATACCTACAAAAGTATGTATTATATATACTCACAAATATATACTTAATACATATATAATTACATGAAGTATGTGAATTCCCAGGGTCATCTGCTATTAAATCTTTTCACAGTATTGCTAGTACTGAAGAGGGAGAAAGCACCATTWTCATCTAATTTGCTTTTGGAATGGAGAATAGACTTTAAATGCTTTTTGCATTCACATTTTTATATTATCACCCACTTTCAGGATGTTATTAGGGCAGCACCTTGAAGCTGTGACCACCTCACAGTCCTTTTGTTGAAGCAGCTTTGTCTTTCATCCCATTCCATTAACAACAGAGGGAGAAGGCTAATAGTGGAGCTAAGTGATTGAGCAACCACCGTCAGCTGCACATACTTGCTTTGGTAGCTGAGGAGGCTCTGAACTCGCTCAATATTTGYCTAGATCTCCAGGTGATCACCTGAGACTTCTGGAGACTTTGTRCACAGGTCATGGAGCTGTGGTTGAAAGTTAGACCACACATTTGCATGAACTGTCTCTGTATTTTGGTCAAAGAGAAGATGTGGGATGGGACTCTCAAGCAGCTCAAAGAAGGTGACTTATGTCCTTTTCTCCTCCTCAGCTCCTTACAGGTGGGAGAAATAAATGCACAAGAGAGAAGCAGGCAGGCCAGTACGGCAATTCAACTGCCCTTTTCACTCAGTGACTACACCATTTGCTCAAGATTGGAGGCAGGGAGGTGATATTAACCTGCCTTCCTTGATTCGCCTGGACACAGTCCTGTGTAAAATGTTCCAGGTGACTCTGCTTGACCAGAGGGGCTGGACTAGGTGATCTCCTAGAAGTTCCTGCCAACTTGAACCATCCTGCAATTCTGCAAAGCTCTCCTTTAAGTGACCCCAGTCTTTGCTGTCCCATCTCAACTCATTGAACTCAGGAAAGCACCACAAGACCACCCTTATCACGAGCACATTCCGTTCACAACTTCATTGCTGTGTGCTTTGCAGACTGCAGCCCCCTCTGCCTGCTWCCAGATATCTGTGTTGCTCAAGGCCTTGGATTGCTCAAGACAATCATCAACATTCAGAGGGGCTGGATCGATCTTGCTGGACCTATCTGCCTCCAAAGCCCTTCAGATGCCCCTGAGCAACTCTCATAAACAGCTGACCGGCTTTCCAGAGAACTGAATTCACCTTTTCATGGTCCCACACTGAGACGACGACAACGACATCCGTGAAGAGCTTGGCTGCCCTCTGCGGACTGAAGGAGAGATGGGCCATTGCCTTCAGCAGATAGGCAGCTCCATCTAGTGTCATGCAAGCAAGCAACCATCGATTTATGAAATAATCCAGGAAGCAAAGGAAATACCAGAGGGAAACACTCCTGCAAGTAACACCCCGGCTGGCAGCTCCAAAAGATGTGATTGCAGGAGCAGAATGGTGTTTGCTTCTTCAGAAGGTTGGCACATTTGTACACTGCAGCCACGTGTCTCCAGGAACTGGAGATGCTGAGTAACTTGGAGCGGGTTGTGCTCCTGGGGGCTGAGCCTTTCTGAGCTGTGGGACAACCTATGGTCCTTTGCTGGGGTGCACACCATGAGAATTMAATGGTTCGGTGCTCGGGTTTTCTCTTGAAGTCCTCCATCTTCACATGCTCAGGGAGTTTCAGCCTTCCACAGTAATTCCAGTCGAGACTGCACACATGACTGCTCTTTGACATGGACATTTCTTTGATTCCTTTTCTGAGGTCCCTCAATGGCCCGTGGATGTTCTGTGAGRGCATGGGAGCACCTAATAGTTCATGATGCAGAGCTAGCAGAGACAGAAGGTATAGATCTTCCTTCAAAAAAAGAACAGTAATCTTAGAGCTATTATATAACTGAAACAGAAACTAATAAACAATATTTGGGGAAAAAAAGAAAAAAGAAAAAAAAAAGGCTGGAAATGTGGCTGGAAAACTCCTAACTTTATTTTAAACTAGATTTCTTGGCTGAGCATTGTTTGGAAGTGGGCAGGGGAGCAAGATACACTTAATTTAGGTTTTAGGCAGAATGTCTCATTGCCTTGCCATGGTGGTGTTCTGTTTCACTCCAGGAAAAAAAACAATGACCTTCCTCTGTCTTTGGATGTAGTTTCAGATTCTGCTATAGATTCAAGTCCATATTTTAAAGCACAGTTTTGAGTTTGAGCAAGAAATCGTCCAGACTGTCTCCCCAGATACTGCCTTCTCGGTCTGTTTACCAATGCAGGATTCAAATCCTACATTGAAATCCTTCTCCTTTAGGCAGTCCCACAACTTACTGAAAAGCCACTGGCCAGATAATGATAAAATCTGATGATTCTTTTTTCTGCCATCAGGCTGCTTGTTTCTTGGTAGTCCTCCAAAAAGTCAACATCTAGGAGGTCGTGTCTGTGATTTAACTTTGTCCACTATTTTTTCCCTTGTTCTCAGGACTGTCATTAATTAGCAGTTATATTTATGTTCCAATCTTTCCTCAGAAAGTTGGGCTTGCACCAACCTTGATCATGTTTATAAATGTGCACCACATCGTTTTTCCCGGTGATCTGTTCACCTTTTGCCGATAATAACTAATATTTCCTTAAGGGGATACATAGTGGAGATGACTGATAATTTCTTGGTTTTAAAATTATTCCATATGATTTGATTTAGCAAGTGCACATTAGGAAATTAGTTAACTTTTCTTTACATGGAGCATCTTTTCTTGACCCATCCCAACCTTGCACCTTTCCATATGCTTGACTTCCCTSAGTTTTGCAAGCGCATGCAGCATTTAGTTTCTCATGCCTTAGAGTATTTGGTCCTTAATTTCTCATTCTAGTTCTACAAAGATGTGAGAGATAAACCATGGCAGTACATGTATTAAAGACATTCTATTCCCTGGCTTTACCGTCATGGTTCATCACTATCTACCACTCAGGGATTGAAACAATTTTAGTGTGAAAGTTCTCGCTAGAAAATACAGATTCACGTCAGCCAAGATTTCCTGCAAATCCATACTGATTTTGCCAAGTTGTTTTAAACATCTGAAACAACTTTAAAAGATTTCAGAAAGTTAAATTTTCCATTTCAGTATTTTTAATGCCAGCATGCCCTTTGTCCATCTGTATCTAAATGGAATGAGATTTTTCCATGAAATTTACATTAAAAGGAATTAAAGAAACCTAAGCAAACTAGCCTTACTCATTCTCTCTCTYTYTTTTTTTTTAACCTGTAATCTTTTGCTTTGTTAATATGCCTCAAAGAGAAAAAATAATAAAGCAAACCAATCAATCATTTTCATTTACAGGAATTAATGGCAAATTGAAAAGACTGTTATTCCTCCTCCTCTGCTGCAAAATCTCAGTTCAATAATTCCCTGACATCTTTTCTTTTTTTTTCTTCTTAACCAGTAGCACTTGTTAGCTTCTAGAGAGAAATTCATGTGTCAGCTGCCTGTCAGAGGCAAGACCTTTATCTCTGAACAAACAGATCAGTGCAAAACTGCACAAAGTTGTTAATGAGAGGTGACATTGGCCCAACTGCTGCCAGCAGAAGATATTGTATGGTAAACGAAGTACACCTTCAATATCAAGGGAGGATGTATCACCTGCCTGTACATCTAAGGTTTTTAAAGGTTAAATTTTTGCCTTCTTTTTCCCCACTAAAATTGCAGATCCTCTGCCACATAATGCTCTTTTTTGTTGTTGTTGAATTCACCACTACATCTAGAAAACCACCACAAATAGTCCWAGGGCACATAACAACCAGCCTCTGAGCCTCTGTAGGCCACTAAGTACTCTTACATTTAACCAGCACARGAGAGGCCAGTCTTCATGTTGCAGATTCATGCTTTATGAAATGTCTTTTTAATTATGGTGATCCTGTCTTAATTGCTCATCCTCTGTAATAAGCCCTCCATTGCCAGAGGAGCAAAAATAATAACAAACCCTGCATTAGGAGGAAACATTTCAGTCCTTGGTACAAAGCTTGCTGCCATCTATTAATTACCAGAGGCCACAGGAGCTGTTTATATTGTTCTCAAATTAGAATCATAGTAGCAAGTGGTATTTATATCCACCGTAATGGGAGGTTGCAGAAATAAACTAGTAATCACCTGGTCAAGGAGACCTGAATTACGGTGGTGATGTTTCCAAGAAAAGATGTGAGGATRTGTTCCTGGGCCAGACCTCAAGCATGCAATCAGTTATCTTCTCAGGATGTAAATGTCTTCCTGTAAGGCAGTGCTAAGAATAAACCAATAATGCACTACAGACGAGCTTGGGCTGCTCAGTACTTTCGTCTTCCCTTGCCTCCTGCTTCTCYTTCACTTGATTTGCATGATGAGTCGCAGCTTTAACAGCAAGTGTAAATGGGCCCGTTGTGTTTTTGGTTTGCTTAAGAATATCTCAGAGAAAATTCAGAGCCTGTTAATGGCAAATACATTATGCTGAAATATGGTAGTTCAAAGAGCTTCTGTTCAAAAAGGGGAACCAACCTTACCACACTCAAATGTTTAATCCAAAAAGCTTTTTCTTCTTCTTTTTTTTAACTTTTTAAAAAATAAATATAGTTYGTTGCAAATTCGTATATAGCTGACCATCCTTTTTTTGAGAGTGGCTATTGCAGACAGCTCAGTAAAAGATAAGAAGAGAGCAACTATTTACTGACTCTTCCAAGAACGCTTGGCCAGCTTCCAACCAGTTGCAGCTCAATGATTTCTGCAAAACATCTTGGGCCAAGGCAGACAAGGGTTTTATAGTTCTTYACACAAGTCTATCACTTGAAACTCATTTAAATGACCGCTGGCCACTTTTGGTCCTAAAAATCGGTAAGTAGCTGCCTGTAAAAGCAGGTATTTTTCAAGGGTGATATATGGCACAATGTCAACTTTTTCTGTTTGTGCCATGAGAAGCAACTCTGGTGTTCTGGCTGGCCTGGGTATAAATATTAGTTCTTCCTACAGATCAGAATAAGACCAAAGAATTTCTCTCTGACACTATTTTAAAGCTTTTGTGATGGGCTTGCTTTCTATTGTCACACTTCACAAATGCTTTTCCCTGAGAGAACAAGAAGTGGGGAAAAATTCACCTTCAAAATGTGATCAAATGAATATTACATTTTATAAAGGAAGGAAGGAAGGAAGGAAGGAAGGAAGGAA
>PTEX01000185.1:624652-650839 GCA_003342815.1 Eudromia elegans
AAGGAAGGAAGGAAGGAAGGAAGGAAGGAAGGAAGAATCACTTTAATTTTCTCTGTCAGCTAAGACCGGAAGCTAAGCTAGTCTGATCTAGGACAGAGACAAATAATTTGCCTTGAGTTTCCAGTCAAAGTTATTTGATTGCAGGTTGCAAGAATTATTCATTAGCTTTTGAATAATTAATCAGGGAGAATTAAAATCTTTTTWTGAACAACTAAGTAGTAAGAGAAAAAGTTCAGTGGATATATATAAATGATAAACTATTCACCTTGTCCAGCAGTAAAAACTAGCTATTATAAATGGAATTACTCCTGTTTAAGAGGAACCTGATAATTTTATGTTCTCAGGACCAATTTTCCTATAGGTTCATGATTTATTACAAGGTTTGAAATATTGTGGGAGAAGGCAGAGGAAGGCAATTAAAATTGTCTTTAAAAGAAGTGCAACTTGGGGCAAGTAAATGAGTTCATAGAGCATGAAGTTTGAAAAATTAAAGCCTTGCAGCTCCAAAATGTAAGCTGGTCTGTACATGCATGCCTATAGTGCTTTGTATTACTGCACTTCTGAGTATRAAATCAATCCTAATTCGGACTTGGCTTTCAAGTAGTTATGTTTCATGTGAATTTTCTGTAAGAATTATTCAGCGAATGCTGTAAAGGGAGAAAAAAAAAAAAAAACTTAATTCCCTGAACATAATTGTGCATTGCACTAAATATAGGACAATCCTCTCCAGAAGACTTTACAGTTGAATTACATGACATTTGTAATGGAAAGAAAATGATTTGGGAATCTTTTCCTAGCACAATTTTATTTTGTTATTTGTAATATCTCCTAGAAAAATAAAAATAACAACAGGCAGGTACTGCACAAAAACATAGCCAGAAAACAATGTCTTTGCCAAGTACTTTACAATGGAAATAATGATGTCATTAGTTTTCTTATCATTTGAAGTTACTAGAGCAAGTAATGATTGTTTTGTTAGACAGGACTCAGATAATGTCACCTGCATTATAGAATTAGATCGAATACCATCCTGCTTCTGCTACTTTTGTTTTCTTAATAAAACWTATCCAGGATGGTCAAGTAGCACTAAAAAGGGCATACACTTACCCTCAACCTATCATATTGCTCTGCTGCTGCTGAAGAAAAATGTTTAATAGCAAAAAAAAAGTAGCAGATGATAGAACAATAAAAGACAGGCTGTTCTTCTGAAATGCTGTTTGCTCAAAATAGAATCTCACTTAAGCAATGACTACAGCCTTAAATTTGAACCCTTCCCCCCACAATGTGCTCCAGATGGTGTTTTGACTTAATGATTTGCCAAAAGTTGTCTCACTTTGAGTCAAACCAAGGTTTCTTTCTAATTTTGTTGGAACCACCAGGATAGTTAAAAATGTAATTTTTACCCTAACTTAAATTACTTAAGCTGTTGCAGGATCACAACCTTAGCATGATTAATATGTAAAAAAAACAAAAAACAAACATACAAAACCCCTCCTCCTYGTTTCATTGTTCTGTTCTTGAAGGAGGTTCATGAATTTTACTTTCTGCACTTACGAATCAGAGGGTAAAGTGACAATGACCTGGTGCCAYCACAAATTCGTTAACATTTAATAAAAGCTTAGCACCAAGAGTAACAGGATTCTATAATATTTTTGTAACTGATTTTTCATAAATGTTTTGTCACTAATAAATGGACCTGCTTATTAATTGTTTGCCGTTATTGCTGTTCATTCTGCTTGTTTTTATTTGGAAGGATTTTTGTTTTCATCAAATATCTAAGAGGAGGCATTTGAAAAATCCTTTGACAGCCATAAGATTTTCTTTTATATTCAATTTCTTCTGGGGAAAAAATATATATAAAAAAAAAAAAAAGAAAGAAAGAGAGAGAAAGAAAAATAAGTAAGACAGGAATAAGTAAAGAGTAGTTTTCATAGTCAGAGCTGTTATCTTTTCCCTGTTGATATTGGATTCTTTCTCACTATYAGTCTATCAGATATCATTAATGAAACAGTAAACTCTTCAGCTCCTAAGAGTTTGTATGAATTTCTGTTTCTTAAATGTATGGTGACTTGAGCAGTTACCTAGAAGCACTTTTCAAGGCAGCTTCTAGGAAATATTCACATGGAGGCGTGAGGAAGTATTATCTTGAATCCGCTAGCTGATGTAGATAGAAAAATATGGTGCAAAAAAGAAAAACCAGCCATGAAGACGATTAATCAATTGGAGCACTTGACATACAAAAAGAGATTGAGGGAGCTTAGATTGTTTAGGCTGGAGAAGAGAAGGCTCGGAGAGATCTCAGAGTGTATAAACACTTGATGGGAGAAATGAAAAAAGATAGAGCCAGACTCTTTGTGGTACTTTGTGAAAGGACAAGACATGAAAGGCATTACAGGAAATTCCATTTAAACATAGGAAAACATCTCTATATGGAGTTTCATCTCTGTAAGATTTGATTCTGCCCCATCTGAGGGCACACAGAAATCCTTAACCAGAACATTTTGCATTCTGAGAAACTGAATTCTTCCCCACACATAGCTTTGAGTGCTTGGCCTTGGGCACATAAAGTTTCCCTCTCAAGAAAGCTTCTGTTTCCTTCTATGATTTAATATTTCTTTAAGTTTCTTTTCCAAAATGCCAGCTCTCAGAATAATGAGTCTCCAGGGAATAGATCCCACAAAGGATTTCTGTGCGGGATACAATTAATCAGTACAGTCAGGGGCACACAGGATCCAATGGGTCTAATTAAAAAAAAAAAAAAAGAAGAAGAAGAGGAAAAAAGACCAGATTGATGCTTAAAAGTACCTGATTTTAGTATAAAAGGAGCTATGGCATGACTAACTCAGCTGCAGACACCTGTAGTGTAGAAACTTAAAGGAGAAGAATCTCATACTTTCTAGAATAACAGAAAAAATCATTAGCTAGCGATGGTGGCTGAATAGATAYTAGAGTTTTGTTCTTGCCTTCTTGCCTCTATTGGTATTAGTTATTTATGTTTTYTATCTAAGAGCAATAATTAGGCAAAACCTAAATGTTTACAGACAGTGATCTTATTCTAAACGTACCTTATTCTAAATCTTATTCTAAATCTTACCTAATCAAAAAGAATAGTTTATCATTCTCCTACTAAGTAACGGTCACTTATTCTTTATGTAAAAAAACCTACCAGCTCATCACACTCATGCATACGATATTTGTGTCACAGCCATGTATCACCTTATTTTATACCAGAAGTAATGCTTCTTCTTGACACTAAAAATCTTCCCTAAATAGGTTTGCACCCCTATTGTATACTACACATTTTTGATCCTGAAAATTCATGGATATGCACCTCTGAGTTAACTGACTGGGGTAAAAAGAGACCATACCACATGCTCTGGTGCTCACTCTGTTGTCTTTTCTGTACCTCCATGGGCTTTGAAGGAAGCTGCTATCCCACATTTGATGCACACTCCCTTCATTGACATACGTCCTCTGTTCTGCCAAAGTCTGTCTGGAAAGGCATTTTCTTCAGAGCAGGACTGTCTGCATGGCATGAATATAGTAAATAAGGGAGGGCCAAAGATGGATAAAACCTGGTGTTTTGAGCTAGTCTATAACCCTGCATTATTAGCATACTGCCTCTGATGGGTTTTSACCCAGCACGCTTCCAGATCATTCCTGGGCACAATTCCGGTGACAGCACACCAAAGACTGATTCCAATAAACAGTATGGAYGACGCTGGGGGGAAAGAGAGGCTAGCCATGCGGACAAGCCCTATATCAGTGACTTGCTTGTGCAGCCACATATACAACCTCCAAAGTCCTCTCCATTGACTTGAATTTTGAACTGAGTTGGAATAGCATCTCCACAAAGCTGGGAAGCTAAAAGGAGTCTAAGAAGCACAGGAGGAACTAGAACACGAGATTTGAAGATTATTTGTTTTTTTAGAAAAACGAGCAGTGGWTTCTGTTTCCCATGGATTGCTCAGAGGAAGGATTGTCTCTCGCTCTATATGCACAAAGGAGCTGACTACATTGACTGAAGTTTAATGTGAAAAAGRACTCAATAAGGCACAACAACAAACTTTCTACCAGACTTTCAAGGGCAGAGCGTTCTGACCTACCACTGCTGGCCTAGTGCAGAGCCCACAGACCTCCTRCTATGGCTTGTGTGACAGGTTCACCCTCCTTTTCATCTCTTCTTCCAAAGCTTGTTGGAAGRTAAGTGCAATAAGTCTTAATGCATAATGGATAATTAGGCAAATGTAGCAGTAGTATCTCATTGAAAGAACAGGAATTGCCTCAGCAATATTCTATCAACTGCTAGTGCTGTGTATTACTGTCTTTAAAATCAGCAGTCTACATCCTACAATGAACAGTCATTTTACCACACTTAGGAAGCTGAAGATAAAAATGAAGATTTCATGTTTAGACCTACTTAGTACATGTGGAGTGAATAGAAGTTCAAGCATCTCATCCCTTTCTTATACAAAGTCCAAATGTTTCTAATAATAATAATATTTCTTAAGAGATTATACACATAATCAGCAGAAATACAACAACGAACAAAGCAAAAATCTGATGGTCATGTACCTTCAGACGTTTTTATATGAGATTGAAGGAGCTGCTTTAAATAATGCATGTGAAATTGTTTAYGTAGGTGTACTGTGACTGGATGATACATCCATGTAGGAAGCTTAGCATCCTAGGAGAAACAGTAGACGAAAACCATGACAGAATGAAATCAGGTTTAAGTAGGAGAGGGTGGCCAGGCATTGTTCTAGCTTGTTCAAGTCATCTTTAAGAAGCATGCGTCGTGGGATGTATCTTATTTGATCTGAGGGTGCAATTCAAACAGTGCTGAGGAGCAACCTCTGSGGAATGATTTTTCTCCTCCTTTGTAGACATTTAAATTATGTCAGACAAAATTGCATTCAGAAGTGCCTGTGACTCTGCAGGTGCCTTGAATAATCATSTCACATTTACACTGCTAATGTCTTGAACTTAGATGACAAGAACATTACTGTAGAGGCCTAAGATAAGATAGATAGCTGAGAGTCTTCTATAGTCAGTGGAAAAACAAGCATCATCCGAGAGAAATGCCTGGACACAAACATAAGGGGAACTGAGAAAACAGGCTTAGACAAGTTGCCTAACTTTAGGTTACTCATGATTGCCTATCTCCCATTTTGTAGACTCAGCCAATAAGTAATAATTTTACATATTGTAAAAGTATAATTTTTTTCTGGCCCCCAGGAAGAGGATAAGTTTAGTCTTAAAGTCAGATTTAGGTGAATGAAAATCAGTGTTGTTCTACTTATCTTGGAAAAAAAAATAAAATAGAAAGAAAGAAAAGAAAAGAATTTGGGTTGAGCCAGCCAGAGGAAAGCAAGAAAACAAATGAATAATAAAATGCATAAAACTATTTCTGAGTACAGGAACAGCTGGGTTGTCAACTCTTTAGAGACTATTAATAGGAATGAAGACTGCAACGTGTGTCACTGGGAAAAGAAATTTCCCTTAGGTTTGAAAAAACGACTTGTGTATTCAACAAATAAGATATCATAGAAAGAGAGATGGGATTATTGACAGATTTTTTTTATTAAAATAAAGAGATACTAAAAAGATAAAGGGATTTTATTTTTAAAAGAATGTAAATAATAGTTTTTTAGTAGATAGATAATGTGGGATGGTTTTGAAATTCAGAAAATGTCTTAGATCCTTGGGATGAAATTAAGTTTACATATTAAAACATATGGGATGGAACCCGTATGAGCCAAGTGACCTGCTTCTATAACAGACGCTGCAAATATAGATGATCAATATAATTTCACATATCTTCCAGAACTCAAGACATTCACATGGATCCTGCAGATACAATAGAAGCTATATTGGTTACCTGAGTTGTCCCTCTGAGTAAATGGGGAAGAGATGCAAGTCACAGAGATTCTTAAGTGGAAGCAGAGGAGGGACTATTATAATAAAATGTCATACAGGACCAYGGTTTATCTCTTACTATACTTCTCATCATCATAACTAACACTGTAACCCTTACATTGGTGGTGTGCTCCCATTTGCTTTTTTTTTTAAATATATATATATATATTTATATATATATATATATATTTGTTTTATTGGATTATATTTCCTCCAAATCAAAGCTGTCTGCTGACCAGGTCTAAGGTATTGATCTCTGCTCTTTCACTGGCAATGGACACAAACTCTTAGACACCCAGTTCGGCTTGTGAACCCTACATCCAGAGCTGGATGTCTGAACAAAGCTGCCCAACTCTTCATGGTCATTAGTTGGTCAATCACCCAATAACTAATCACCCATTGGTCACTAGTCTGAGTTTTGGCAGCTTCTCCTATTTCAGCCATCTGATTTTGYAGTTAGAATACTCATTCAAACGGGTTCCATCATCAAAGGAAACAACTCCCATCCTTTTAATCACTCATTTCCATCATCAAGTCACCACTGTCTTGGGACAGGATAGGTCTCTATGGGGAGCCAGACAWAAGAACTGATCTGTCTGAAAAAATGCCATGCTAGAAAGAAAATGTCTTTTCTGCAGGACTGCTTCTAAATCTAGTTCACTTTGTGGCTGCAGGAACTGCTCAACCATGACACAAAAGAGAGGAAGTCAACATGGAGAATAAGACAGGATAATGGTACCACTATTTTTAGCATTGGTGCAGGCTTTCATGTGTACCAGACTGGGYTCTACACTTAGGATGGAGTCTTCCCTCTTTTTTTTTCCCTTTTATTTTTCTTTTATTTTTCTTTTTTTTTGTCTGTTACTTTTTTCCCAACCTATTGTGATAATATTAATATATTAACAGATTGTATGATGATAATATTTAACATTCTTGCCTCATGCATACACCAGGATCTGCCAGCATAGCAATTTCTTCCTGCAGCTAAATGGAAGTTGATTCCCTAGCTCAAAAATGTTATACTCTGAAAGCAAGCCAAGATCCAATGCAAATGGAAGAAATAGGCTGGGGGATAAAGGAGAAATCACAGATCAGAGTAGCAAGCATTATTCACTCTTTAAGCCCGAATTACAGACAAAGAGAACAAAATTAGACTGCATTTCTACCTATATTTCTGTGGTGTCTGTGGAGTCAGGCCTTGGGGAGATAGTGGAATGTGAGTATATATGCAGCCAGAACCTAGTACACGGCAGGAATCAATTTTATCCAAGAAAAATAGGAAGTAGATAACACAGCTAGAGTATAAGCACAAAATGGATTGGACAAATTATCCTCATGCAGCTCTAAGTAGTTGTTTTCCAATATATAGTGTGCTAACTCTTCAGCATCKCCACAGCAATCCATTTCTTTGGCTGTCTTATCGCCTGCTTCCTCATCACTCCCTACAGCATCACACGGAGATCACCAACAGGAAAAACCTTTCATCTTTTTTATAAASCCTCCATTTCTAAAACACCACGGAGCTTTGTTTTTAATTACAGATGCAATAGGTTGCTCTGTAATGTCATGTTCTGCTTAACCATTGGGTTACGTGCTTTCAGTAACTGCAGCCTTCTTTCCATCCTTCCAAGGGCTTTTTCTTTTGTACCTTTAATCAAATTCATTAAAAGATTGTTTAAAAATGTCATTAAATTCACCTTTATTGTCTGGTTGATGGCTTATATTGCAATGTGGTGCCRGAGCATTTTATTTCTACTGTCAAAGGTGCTATATATGCACTCAGAGGAAATGCAGTTGCAATTCAGGAAGATCTTTGCTATGGAAAGGTTGTGTACAGGTAGCATATGGCACCCAAAAAAAAAAAAAAAAMMCAAACCCCAACATCMTCCAGTTCCCACAAAGGTTCTAAGCAACTCAGTAAATGTCAAAGCACTTTCTTTAAAGGGCATCAGTTGATTCAGAATATCCATGACAGAGATTAGCAAGAATCCCAGGTCCGTTGTCTCACTGACGAAGTTTCACATGACAATAGTGAGTTAGATCACTCATTAATGCTAATAAGAGGGCATTTATTTTCAACGTTATGTTATATATTGGACCTAGGTTGGTTCTGCAGAGCAGTCTTCCTCTTAGATTAATTGTCCTATAATTCTGTAGGGAGAAATTGTTTAGTTATAGCCAACTTGTCAAAGGAGGAACTATTTTGTGACAAAATATAGCAAAATCCATCATAGCAGACAAATTATTAGTACAAGCATGGTTAATTTCCTATATTACTTCATTACTGGATCTTCTTTGGATACTTACAGAGAAATAACAGAGTGGAATAAATAAAGTTAATAAATACGATCAATAAATTAGATTTCTAAATARGGTTTTAACTTACCAAACGATTCATTTTGAGGAATTGAGAAAAATAAGTAGATTAAGAAATTCAGAGACTTGTATACAGGTGGAGTWTACC
Source organism: Eudromia elegans (assembly GCA_003342815.1). Lineage (NCBI taxonomy): Eukaryota > Metazoa > Chordata > Aves > Tinamiformes > Tinamidae > Eudromia > Eudromia elegans. The sequence goes on from PTEX01000185.1 coordinate 633,036, forward strand.
ACATTAGTTATACAAAGATGCTATTAAAACCTAACAAAGGTGTTAGCACGTGTAAAACTCTCACAAAAGGAGATTCCAGCTAGCTGCTTTTAAAGCTCAAGGACTGGAATGTGGACCATTTTCTAGGTCATCTACTGATCAGATAAGAAAAGCAGGGGGAGGAGAGAAAATCTTCACAAAATGAAGCACTAACAAACCACCTCTGCTCAGAGGTCTTCTCCCAAGGGCTTCATATGACCATGAATGTCAAGAAACTACACAAAGAAAAAGGTAATTCTCACTTGGCTGCTACAAACTGAAAGACTTATTCTGATGACCTAAAACATCGAAATGACCTGAAGGACCTTAATTATTGGAATGCTTTYTATTATTTGTGTACTACAATGTCATATTAATATTTGTTTGATTGCATTTTCATGTTTATATTTTGATTTTTCTTGAAAAATTTTTTCTTGATTTTTCTATTTCTTGAAAATACAGCTACCAAGGCCTAGAAGAACATGACTCAACTTCAAAATGTGCCCTGTTATGAGGGGTGGGTGGATGAGATCTCCACAGATCCCTTCCAAATTAAATTGTTATACTATTCTTTGATCTTGTACAATTAAGCAGGTTGAATACTGTTCAGCAGGAATTAAAATCTGTTGCTCTCTTGAGGATATTTCACAGGTTTTGTCTTTCCTATTCCCTTTGTAGCTCTTAGAGCTAGGAACTGATATTGTGTGATGTCTGCTTTGTTCAAYGGGATCCTGAAAGTTGTGTTAGTGTGACCAGAACCACCTTACTGACTGGTGAGAGCCAGCAACCACTTCARTCCATTAGAGGAGAAACTGATAGTCCATTTTTAAAATATATATCCATGTATATATGCTTTAATCTTGATTTTATGATAGAATTACTTTCTGGAGAAGTGTCTGAAGCTGATCTGTACAGATAGGTGATCAGATGAAATTATGGGCTAATGGAAGACAAGCATATGGAAAGGAGGATTTAAATGGGAATTAGGTTATGGATGTTATCCCACAGATCTCTGCCTTCATCTTCCTCTTTTCTATACAGGTTGTAGAATTGATTATCTCTCTAGTATGAGCCTGGGGCTACTATCTAATTCTAGATCTAAACTCCTTCAATTTGCTAGTCTAAGGCAGAGTACATCTTGAGATAAAACACCTGAATTTCATCATCTTGATCCTGCTGTCCATGTGTGCTGTAGGTGTCCAAACTCCCATTATAAAAGACAGCGATCTAGTCAATACAGTCAAAGATATGAAAGAGGAATTTGTTCATATCATTGGTGTGATTCAGTTGCCTAAACACAGATGGAGAGTGCAGCTCAAGAGTCCTTTGTATATCTGAAATATCTGCATGGAGCTGGCAAAGACAACGCAGGAATTATAGGAGATCTACACACATTTGAGGTAAGGCAAAATATATAGTGTCTCAACCGATATTAAATGCCTATTCTGGGGTAACTAAAGTGAGCCCTAGATCTCTGACTGTTAAGATTTTCTGTGTTTGACAATATTGGGAAATAGTGAATGATAATGGGATATAATACAGTACCTAAATCAGCTTTTTTAATCAAACTTTTTTTTTTTTTTTAGTCTTCAGTAGATGTATTTTTATGTAATTCCTTGGAGGTGGAAATGTCACTCTCAGACTTCTTGGGCAATTCAGTGAAATAGAAGGAAGGAGAAGAGAAAGTTGATATTTTAAGATATTAGAAGAAATACATCTTAGAAAGTGTCTTAGAAAAGAAAGGAAGATCTTAGGCTGGCTGGAGAACAGATGCTCTAGGGGTCACTGCTTTATMTTTTTCCATCTGGGGGGAAGCCCCAGAAAGTCCATCTCTGAGAGTCTCCAAGGAAAGTCATCCCCAGCGGAAAGCCGGATCCTCTGCAAGCCATCCAACCTGGGCCACAAGCACGGACCTGTGGGCAGAGGGAGAACTGAATCCAGCACCTCTCCTTGCATGGAGAAACCCTGCCTGCAAAGACCCACTCCAAAAACCGACTAGCATTCTGGCTCCTGGAATTTTTGGAATTCCTGAATTTTTGGAGGAGAGTGAGGACACCCAGGATGACCCAGATGGCTTCAAAACCTCCTTCGCTCCTCTGCGCAGGTCGAGGATGCTGAAGCACCTTCTTTCCCTGAGCGGGACCTTGGAGGTGAAGGAGGGGAGCAGCGACTGCCGGGTGCCAGGAGGGACCCAGGCGTCCGGGAAGGGAGGTGCGAGGCGCTCCTGCGAGGCGGGGCCTTGGGCAGGTGGGGGCGGGCTGAGCCTCGGCATTTCGGGCAGCCGCTCGGGAAGGCGGCGGGCGCGGGGAGGAGGCGGCGGGCGCTGCGGAGGATGCGAAGTTTGCGCTGGCTGCTGCTGCTGCCGCCGGTGAGCGCGGGGGAAGGACGGGGCCACCCTGGGGCTGGGGCTGGGGCTGGGGCTGCGGCGCGGAGGGAGGCGCGGGCCGGCACATCTGGCTGGGCGCAGCTGGACGGTCCTTGCGCTGCCCCCCTGCAAGGGCCGGCGGGGAGGGACGGGGGGACACGCGGGAGCAAGGGAACTTTTATCAACCTCCGCCAGGACGAGGAGGGGAGGCAGGGAGGTAGAGAGGAAGATAYGGAGAGGGGAGGAAAAGAAAGGAAAAAAAAAAATAAATGAGAGAGAGGGGGAAAAAAATGAAAGAAGAAAAGACTTTTGAYTTAGAATTGCAATTCACATCTTTCCTTTTTCATTATATTTTGATTTTTTTTTCTATTTTCCAGCCTTCCGATGCTATTGATAAATGCCTTTCCATTCATTCCATTTCCATTCCAGTTTTCAATGGGCGGAAAAACATTCCTAGATTTAGTATCTTTAATGCATATCTAGAAAGACAGAAGGAGGTGGCTTTTTGCCCTAGTTGCCCAGGGAAAGGAAACTTTGCTGAAAAAGAGGGGCATCTAGAAGGGAATAAATTTTCCCAATGGATTTGGGACCTTTTGCCTCTTTGAGAAGGCACTGATGGTTTTTTTCAGTTGCTGAAGATAGCTGTCACCAAGAAAGAGCTGTCTTATGTCTGCTATGCACTGAAGGCAGCAGGTGAGATTGTAACATTAAAGATGAAGGGAAGAGGTATCAGCCTAGATAGGCAGTTCAAGCCCCACGGCCTGGCTGGACTGGTCAGCGAAAGCTGGTGTAGATGTATGGATGGTCATCGCTCCCCTTCCTCCTGATCTGCAACTTTAGAGAACCGTTTTGAAAACCTTCCTATGGGCACGATTCCTGGGGTCTCATTAATTCGAACTTTAGTGATTTCACAGCTAAATGTTTAGTGTAGGCTGYGATTCAGCCACTGTCTGTGGGAGATGGGGAGAGAGGCACATCCAGGGAAGCATTCTGTCTTGTCCTAAGGCAGACAGATGGAAAGAGTGCTCCTCTAGGGCCTGTTTTCCAACACTGATGATAACGAGAGCGTAAATGATTACAGAGGAGGTTTGATCCTTAGCTTTYGAAAGGTGAAAGGTAGGAGAGGTGAATCCTCACATCCGCTGGGTTTCTTTTCTGTCTTCTCTCAGACTTCTGGACTTCTTCTGTATTAATACAACTTTATTTGCAAGTGATAGGGTGTAAATAATTGCTATATAGACCTTGTTATATACAATTATTGTCATGTTAATCCCCTACTTTCAGGGAAGATTAGTCAGGCTGGAGTCTTATACAGGAACTTGGGCGTGGGGACTGGCCTCTTCACAGAGGTGTAGCCACATTTTAGCATCAAGCCACTGCTTACCTATGAACTTCAACCGCATGTCTGGGAAGAGTCGGAGGTCTAAGTGCTGGTGGGTGTAGACGTCTCCAGSCGGGCTTGATGAGAAGGTTTGCACCCCGGGTCTGAAGGTCAGGGAGGGCCAGTGATCCACAGCACATTTTGAGCGAATGCTCCTTCATGGGTAAAGGGATCCCATCAGACTGCAGCAAGAACTAGAACAGATTCTCCAAATAATTCCTTATTCTGATGTTAAAATAAACCAGAGGAGTCATCAAGAGAAACTTTCTCTGTGAAATGGGGCACTTTTGACTCCTATCAGCTCCACAGGGAACTGTATGTTTCAGGATCTACTTTGTGCCTTGAAAAATAAAGGCCTTGACATCAGAAATTACCATTTGCTTGTAAGTGACAAGAAACTGAGAAGTAGGTGCTGAAATGCATTAGAAAAAAAAAAAAAAAAAAATAAAAGACATTTCCTGTCTTACAGAGTTTGAAACCAAGGCTGGGGAACAAAAGCCACTGTGCATTCACTATTCTTCCCACTAAGCTAAACTGCCGCCCTCTGCAAACATTTAATGGCTTTTCACATTTCTAGGGAAGAGATTCTGTCTAAGTGAAGGAATGGAGGTGGGAGTAGGAACATTAAGGGGCTGGCATCAAGCTATACAGTTGCTTTAACACAGCATTTCTTGCGCTTGTAGACACATGGATCCAAATCCATGGCCAGATGATGCATCCTCTCCCTCCAAATAAGAAAGTGATGGGTACCTAAACTTCTGATAAAGCTACAGGTGGCTAATCTGCTTTGGAGGGAGACTTCCTGCAAGGATCCAGGCCAAGCACAAATGATTATTAAAGATGGCTTGATGGGGGCGCTTATATAGATTGTCTAAAATTTTCTATCTAAATTTAAGARTGTTGTGTAAAGCTACTCATTTAGGTTCCTTTAAGGCCACTTGGGAGGAGATGGAAGAAACACAGGAACAATATCTAGCACCTTGGCTGATTGAGCTTGAACCGAGAGAGACTCGGGTATGAGTTCCAGCTGCTGTGACTTAAGTGACCYGAATCCTTACCTTTAGCCCCCCAAAAAATAATCTGTAAACAGAGAAGGGAAGAAATTTCTCTTTTGTATAGAGGGATACTTGTGATAATGGACAATAAGAGTCCTTAGCTTCAGTGTGGTTTATTTTTTAAGTATGGGCGGTAATCAAATATTCTACCAAGTCTAAAGCTAATGCATTTCCTTTTCATTTTTCTCAAGGTAAAACTACTTGCATGCGATTTATCAAAAATAACAAATATTAGCATGCCTATATTGTCACAAAAAGAGTACYTCTGAGTGAATATATGCATTGCTATACACAGATATGTATATATAATGTATATGGTTTAGTATAAAGCTGTGCAATGAAATACAGTCATATAAATGCAAACCAATACACAGAAGAGCATTCAAATATTGCTCCAAAGWCTTAAAAACAATCTCAAAAAGATATTCCTCTAAATGAAGACTGTAAGGCAATCAGTGTCTCGGCTTCTCTTGTTCTGTAGGTAATCAAGTTAGAGAGAGGAAACAAACACTGAAAATGTCCTCTAGGTAGTCATTTCCAGCCCAAAAGACTCCAGAAATAATCTATTTAACTGACTGAAGAAAACGACTGGAAATAGGCCTTTACCTTTGGGGTTAAAAGTTTTTGGGTACAAAATTTCAATTTAAGGGCAGGGCTTTCTCTGATACCTATATGCAGTGGCTGGTGTCATGTCACCACCGTGGTGACCTMATGCTTTATCATCAGTCAGAATCATGAGTGTTAAACATGTGGCAGTAACAAAGTGTTTTGTCAAGTGCATTTGAGCAGTGCACTTTTTTGCTATAACACAAATCCTTGATTGGCTTTTATGGTTTCTTCTAATTTCTGAGGATACGTAATACTACTTAAATCACGCCATCAGCATCTCAGTATCACTCCTAGGGCACAACGGATTGGAAGATCTTTGCTGCAGTGATTGCAAAGTTGGTTGCATTGAAATGGACAGGATTTTATGGAGGTCAAGGTGYGACTCAGCACCCTACAAAGCTGGTGGAAATGGTGGCCCTGACTTCGGTGCTCTGCCATGCCCAATCTCAAAGCTTTCTAATTAGTACTTGGCTTTTTCAGAAAGGAGTTAGCAGACGGAGAGAGCGAGACTTTATGGAACATCTTGATGAGACCATTTTCAATAGACTGAAAGTTTCTGAAAAGCCAAGGATTCATTGACTTGTTCAGTAATTAGACCTGCTTTCAAAAATTTCCATCTTTTCATCCTTTGWCATTTCATTGAAATTTCAGTCACAAAGCATACATTTCAGAGCATATTCAGCATTTGTCTGTACTGAATCTTTTGGTCCCATGGTCTGCTTGACAGAACTGTCTGAACACATCAGTCCACACCAGAAGAAGGACAGGGGGTGAAGGATTTTTGGATGTTTTTGGTATGCCTTTCTGTATCCCCAAATACCAGGTGAGATTTAATCTTGCAAGATGGGAGTCCACGTGATGTGAATGGCAGACAGCTATGCTTTTGTATATGGGGGAGAAGTAAAATATTCAGCTATCAGAGTCATATCAGAAAAACTGAACTGAGGAAGCGGAGACACGGAGAACAGGCAGTACAGAGAGGATTTCACAGGAAATCTGAGATGAGATCCGAGAGATGAATGCAAGCTATAGATAGAGAGGCAAAAAGAGCAGAGACAAATATTCTTAGTAAATGGTTTATGCACTTGACGCAGAATCTCTTGGTGTTTCTGGCTTGCATCATATTGGAAACTGAATCAGGTCACTGGAAAGACCCTCTCATGTTCTTGAAAACTTCCCATCCTCCCGGTGAATTCAATCTCTTCTTCCATTTTTGATTAATTTTCAAAAATGCTATGTTTTACCAATTTATTCCTGACTCTTTGATCGCACTGGAGTGCGTTTTCAAAAGTGACTAATATATTAGGTCCCCAGCCTTGAAACACTTAAGAGGCCCTTGTTTTCAGAGAGCATAGAGAATGCCCTTACTTTTCCCTAAGTCKGCTAATGGACTTTCTAATGAGTGAAGTTCTCTCTTTTATGTGACATCTAAATTACAATTCTTCTGCCGTCACAGCAACATAGGGGCATCATCTTTGGAGGAGCTCTCAGAAGAGACTGCTCTTTAGTGAATGGCAGCATGGACAAGATTCTATTAAAAACAAACAAAAAAAACTTTATAGATGTTAAGAAAAGTTTGCAAGTCCAAAATCTGGCTCTGAAAACTGTCTCAGGTTTTTAGCACGCCCACTCTCATTGTAAGCAACTTTTTCATGTTTGCTTGTGATTGCTTTGTTGCAGGCACAATTGTTTCAGTGGTTAGCTCTTAGATTTAAGAGAACCTGGTGAATTTTGGCTGGTAACTGGTGTTGAAGCCATCAAAGAGACTGTAGTGTTGTGATGCTTGGCAATGCAAAGCCCAGTTCCTGGAATGCAGTCTGCAATGCTGTGTAAAGCTGCTAAATTTTCTATATAAAWCTTGGGATGAAAGGCACCCTGTAATGCAATTTTCAGCAAGGTCCATTCAAGCTTTATGCTTGAAAGCTCTCTACCTACTAGCAAATGATGAGTGAAGGATTATTGCTCTCAATGTACTTCTGGGTCAKGTGGGCTTCCCAGCCCCTCAGATCTCTGCTTTGCTTCGGTTCCTAAATTATCTCTTTCTATAGTCAACAGGAGGAATTCTTTTCCTGCAGGAGCTCAATGGTTATCAGAAGATACCTCCCAATATGCAGTACTGGGTCCACCACAGGGAGAAGCAGCAACAAATGCTGGGCTTTCTAGAAAGTCTACTCCAGGCAATCGACAGGAAAAATCTGCGCTATTCTCTCAAGGCACTGTGAGATTAATATCAAAACATAAGTAAGACACAGTCAACAAATCACAAACAATGTTCTGGCCAGAAGRCTTTCCTTTAACTGTAAAATGGTTTAATGTCTCTCCTTTCCTCAAGCCTGAGGAAAACCAACAAATTGGAGCATCATTACTGTTTTCAATTTCTTGTATTTGTGTGCCCTTTTTTTCCCTCTSTCCCTCCCATTATTYTYTTTTTTTTWWAAAAACAGGACACTGAAGTGTCCATACTACTTAACCTAGGACAAAAACACTCAGAGCTCTGCTTGTTTTAGCTACACTCACCTCCCACTCCATATCCAGCACCCCAAAAGCAAGCAAGATGTGTGCACCTTGATTAATTGCTAAGCAATCAGCGGTAGCAGCACTGACTGCAGCCTCAGCATTGCTGAGTATAAGCAGCAAACTTCTTCCAGAGATCCTAAAACTGTTCTGGCTCACAATGCATCTCTGCTCTGAGAGGCAGAGCACTGCACTATGTGGACTACAGACCTGATTGTCTATGGCAGTTCCTATATCCCATGTAAAATCACTGTGAAATTTTCCTACAGGAAGGATATATTTAATGCTTGCTTCCCCAGGTGTACTGTACATGAATTGCAGTGATTTCACATGTTTTGGTGGAGCTGGGCTGAGTTATGGTGATGGGAGATGTCTGGTTTAGCGGGTGTGGACTTGCTATCCATCAAGCCTGTGAATAATCCAAATACAGTTTCTCATCAGCAGCAACAGAGTCCAGAAATTATAGAAAGTGAAGAAATCACTTGTTCCCTGTCCAGCTGAATCCACGTTTATGGATTTAAATGGCGAGGGGTTTACATAGCAATCACTTTGTCACTGCTACGAAAATTGTTTGTTTGTTCTGTCGACAGAATGGAAATTGAGCTGTATTTTACAAGAGAAAGCGATACATAGGGAACCTATTAAAATCTGAAAAATGGCATTTCAGAATTGTGTTACTGTAGCAGMACAGCAAGAGGTACTATTTTAAGAGTTACTCATGCTGATTTACAAAATGTATTTAAAATTACCCACTGGAGGAGAGAAATGCATGAAAAAGCCATATTTTAATTTTCTTTTCATAGAGTGTCCTTACTCCTTTTCTTCTGTTCTAATATTAGGATGTATGAATGATCTCTAGGGTTACATATTCAAAAGCACTTTGTCCATGCTACTTTCGAACCCATAGGTAGGTTTCTAGAAGAATTCCTAAGCTTTGTAAAGSTTTTTGGTTTTTTTCTTTTTTCTTTCCCAGGCAGATATCATTGCAAAATTGCAATGGTCTACATGACTGCCAGCAAAGTTTCTGTTGAGACTAAAAGGAGTCCTGGTTGCACTTCTCACTAAGAAATCATCTGAAGCCAAATAAATCAACTTCCTTGACTGAAAAGGCAATATAGCAGGGATATTTTCATCTGCACTGTATTTTCAAAGTCATTAAAGTCTTAGAATGGCCTTCAGTCTTGCTCAGAAATGTCTCAGCAAGCCTTCCATCTATCATTTCAATTAAAATCGCTATCCCTGGAGCCTCAAATTTTGCTTTGAGTAGCCCAACTTGGAGAGGAGCAAACCCACTGCTCTGTTCCATGTAAGATTCTGTATGTGTAGAAGATCATTTTATAACTTGTGGAGGTTTAGGGCAGAATTCATTAATCCAAACACAGTTTGGTTGCTTCCTAGACTATGGATTTTATTGATTATGGGGGCAGTAGCAGCCGAGGGAGAGATGGGATGCCTTAGAGCATCCCTAATGGCACACACCATCTCAGGGTAAATGAAACATACCTTAGATCTCCACTGACTGTAAAAGAAGCCCAGAAAACTAGGTCACATGTAGATGGCTGCAAGTCTCAAAGACGACTGAGAAACCATTCTGTCAGCCTCAGCATCAAGATACCCCCTCCAGGAGAGTAACTAAATCTTTACCATCATGCTTACAGATAAATCCTTCTATAGAGAAAAACTGATTTTTGGGTGTTCCCAAGGGTAATGAGGAATATTTTGCTAATAGATAYTTCTGAACATCCAAACGAATTAACTAAAGAAATCCGCTTCATGATTTAAGAAGTTATTTCCTTTTAATTTGTCTTTTTAAGGGAAGGAAATAAAGTGTGTCTGGTCAGGCTTATGTACGTTTGAGGGACTCGGTGTGACTGTTCCAGCAGCTGATGAACTCATCCAGTTTTTTCCCATTGACAAAGCGGTGAAGATCCAAAGTTTATGAAATCCATTTAAGTTTTGTGAAAAAGGTAGGTGGAAATGGGAGATGATATAAATTTTAACTTTGAGAGAAGGTGCTGCTTGAGCTCAACTGTTACAATATGCCAAAAATCCATGAGAATATCCACGTCGATTTTTGTATGGAAATCAATACACATACAAGATAACATTCTCATTTTCTCTTTGCCTGTCCTCCTCTTATGCACACTCTATCTACTAAAAAAGCTCTTCATCTGGAGTTTTCACATTCTCAGACAATGAGGTACAAACTGGAAGGGAACTCATATCTATCCAGATCTGAGATCCAGATCTATCCAGATCATTGYGATAATCACTGAAGTTCATGGTTTGTTTTGTCCTTTTTTTTTTAATTAAGGCTGCGGGAATCCATCCAGAATGCAAGATATTTCAAGAGGTGATGAAAGAGGAGGCTCTCTGCTTAGAAAAGAATGAATCCATTTCACCTGATTTTAAAGGTAAAAAAAAAAATAATCCCTGAAAGTTCAGTTCTGATATGAATACATTTCATACCACTTTGGGGGCACAGTGTGAAGGTACTATTTGTTCTCGAGTGAAGCTTTGATTCCACATTCTTATTTTATATGGTCTCTGAATAGCTCTTTGGCTTTTACAGGCTGAAGGCTCGCATTATCTAATTTCAGAGTTCTTTAAAAGCTCAATGCCTAAGCCTGGCTAGTAGTGTTTTAGGGTTCCCTCTAACAGTAAATGGAGGAAGATGGAAGATTCTAAAGCCTTCCTCACAGCACTTGTCTTAGGCGCTTACTTTCATAGAACAACAGAATCATTACGGTTGGAAGGGACCTGTAGAAATCATGTAGTCCAACCCCCCTGCACACACAGGGTCACCTAGAGCATGTGGCACAGGATTGCATCCAAGGAGGTGTTGAAGATCTCCAGAGAAGGAGACTCCACCACCTCTCTGGGCAGCCTGTTTCAGGGCTCTGTCACCCTCACGGTGACAGTAATTTTTTCTTTAAATGCCTATGGAACTTTTGATGCTTTAGTTTGTGGCCATTTCSTCTAGTCCTATCACTGGCCACCACCGAAAGAAGGCCGGCCTCAATCTCCTYGCTCCCTCCCTTGAGGTACTTATAGACACTGATCAGGTCCCCTCTCAGCCTTCTCTTCKCCAGGCTGAAGAGGCCCAGCTCTCTCAGCCTTTCCTCATAGGGCAGATGTTCCAGRCCCCTAATCATCTYTGTGGCCCTGCGCTGGACTCTCTCTAGCAGCTCCACRTCCCTCCTGCACTGGGGAGCCCAGAACTGCACACAGTACTCGAGGTGCGGCCTCACCAGGGCTGAGTAGAGGGGCAGAATCACCTCCCTCGACCTGCTGGAGACGCTCTGCTTAATGCACCCCAGGATCCCATTGGCCTTCTTGGCCACGAGGGCACACTGCTGCCTCATGGTCAACTTGTCGTCCACCACGACGCCCAGGCCCCTCTCTGCGGGGCTGCTCTCCAGGAGGTCGGTGCCCAGCCTGTACTGGTATCTGGAGTTATTCCTCCCCAGGTGCATTTCTTTAGAAAAGAAATGAATCATTCTCTACAATCTACTTCAAAATATTCTATCTCAACATTTTCAGAGGTTTTTTTTCTTTTTTTCTAAAGATATATTGTGGTGGTATTTTGAAATACAGTCATATAAAATTTGAAAATTAATATACACAATTTGAAAATTAGATCGAATATTTCAGAGTATATAAAGAAAAGATATGACAGTCTTTAAGAAATAGTGCATGGAGGGGAGTTCTCTATGCTAGGATTTAGSAGGCTTGTTGTAAACTGATTCAAAGTGAAATTTCAAAATGAACAAATCTTTTCCAAAATTCAGTTGCACTTTTCTAACTAGATTTTGTTAAAAAAATTGAATGGAGATTTTCAGTTTACACAAATTATCAGATGCTTATTTTCTACTGAGAAATTTTGAGAAGATGCCTCATACATCTGTTGTGGATAGAAAAATTTCAACCCTCTTAGACCACCTGAAAGTCTATAGTAAATATCAGAAATTTAGAGACCAATCCCAGAATATGTCCTTTTTCCTTCCTATTCATTTCTCTGTAAGCTGTAATGTTCAGACTCTATCTTATGTCTGTCTATTATAATTTAGTGTTTTTCCCCTACTCCTGTCAAATCCAGAATGCCTCTTGAACAGAATTTGCACTCAAAACACACACAACCTCCAGAAAAAGTATTGCAAAATTCAGGCATTTTCCATAATGATTTATCAGGTACATATTCWGCTTGAAAAATACAGGATGATATTGCAGGTGTTTTCCTTTTTACTAGAAAGACAACTACATGATTTCAGAATCTTTTTGTAGGAGAAATTATTCAAAGAAGTAAAACAACTCCTTGCACTTCTGTGAACTATTTAAAAGTCTAAAACCTTGCCAGCTCTGATCTTCTCAAAGTTCTCCTTTCTACCTTTTTTGCTGTTTGAGATAAAAAAGACTATGACAAATACCTTTTGCCTTTCTCTGTACATTAAAAAAAAAAAAAAAAAAAAGAGAGAGCTCTGGGAAGACAGTTAATATAGGCTATTTTTACCATATTTTTAAAATATATTATGACTTTTTAAAAGTCCCTGACATGTGGTTCAGTTCTCAGGATTTGCACATGAGACACTGTGAGAGATCCTTAAAGATTTACTTCCCAGTAGCTGCACAGAATTGGAAGTGGAATTCACACAAGTTGCMGACTTTTTAATCTAAACTAGGTCCAAACTAGGTGCAGAGCATTGTGTCGAGTGCATTCAGTAAAGCCCAGGGTGAAATTCCTCTCATCTTGAAGAAGATGCGTAAAAGTAGGCCAGCTGAATGTTGAATGAGGGTCTAAAAATGTAAAAAAGGTTATTTTTCTCCATTAAAAAAAAAAAAAAAGACCTGGGTGACTGAAGCAGACTTAAGCATCTGCAATACCACCACTACTTGAAGCTACTTGATGCAAACTCTACTGCAGTTGTCTTAATGGAGTCTCGGGTGGCATGTCCCGATCGTTAATCTCTTGGATATCTCAGTGGGTGAGATGCTCTTGCTGCCTCTGCACTCAGTGGTTTCCCTGCTATTAACTTTAGCAGCTGCTGGAAATGAAGCTAGATCTGGGACTTAAAGCACCAAGGTACARCTCCCACATAATGTTACCTGATGCTGTTCTTTTTTAACTCCACAGAATCAAACAGGTTAGTTTATTTTGTTTTGTTATTAGGTCCAGCCCTTCAGATATGTTTTAGTCCCTGTGAGAAAGTCCCTTTAGTTATATAAGTGTCTTAAGAGACTGAGCCRCTATCTGGCTTGGTGGGACACCCGTTACTTGACTTCAGTCATTTTTAAATATTAGCATTCTAGTTCAGGCTYTAATCACCTCGGTTCATGCAGCGAGTGATTCATCCCATCCTCAGAAAAGAGCTGCCAATATATGGGATGAATCATCTGCTGGAAGTCCCTGTTTCTTTCTGCTGATTAAAGTAGGAACATAGCTTAGATTAGGTAACATATTATAGGCAATTTAAATTAAGGATAATGAATCTAGGCTCCTGTTTTCCCATCTGGCAAATTGGGTATACCAGGAATTTCATCCTCCCAAGGGTGAACATACTCCTACGGGAGATTCCCAGTACTATCCTTTTGGAAGGCAGCGAGTACCTTTCTTAGCTACAGAAAAGTAATATTACTTCCACATTTCAACTGTTGACAATTTTAGATTTGCCTTGTCATCAGTCACAGAAGGAAACAAAAAAGAATCGACGAAACAAAACAACATTCCCAAATGAAACCCATGCACAGTTTTATATTYGCCTTATGACTACCTAGAGATTAGTTTCTGCTGCAGCACAGTGCTGTTTTTTATTGTTTCAGGCACCTTTACACACTGATAATTTTTCTGTGCGGCMCCCACACCTACTTACCGGCAGACACTGCGTGACCGCAGCTTGAGTCTCGACGCGATGCCTCAGTGACAAAGCTGTGATTAACTCTCTCTTCTGAAAGCACTTGTTATYACACTCATAGCTAGTATCGTGCCCTGTCTCATCAACCAACAACCTCCGGTTTAGGGCACCTCATGAATGCCAACGAGTCAGCCCTGCTCCTGCTGATGGTTATTTCAGAGGATGTTCAGAGATGATCTTTCGTGTCGGGGGGAATCTAATCTCTGTTGAAGTCCACTGTAAAAAAACAAATAAATAAATATATAAATGCTGTTGGTTGTGTGAGATCAAGATTTCAGCCTCTTTATTACTTCCTTTAAGCCAGATGGAACTGACAGACCATCCACACGGAATTAAGGGGCTAATGCTCAGCTTTTAAGTCTGATGCTTTTCATTCAGATTCTGAATCCAATAATGAGAAATCTCAAGTGCTAATAATTATTCTACATCTTTTATTTTGGTCATTTATGTTCTGTTTTGATGATGGAAAGAGCTGCAGTTGATTTGACTTTCAGATTTCGTCTGCTTTAATTTTATGTGCGTTGTCTTGTAAGAGAAGGTGGGAGAATGCTAAGTGGGTATGTGAGAGACAATGCATTCAAGAAGAAGAGGAAAACAATGCAATCCTTCATTTTCAGAGCTGCAGGTGCTGTTGTGACTCTTCTTCATGCAAGTTAGTGGGAAAGAAACAAAATAATCTTGCTATGGAATATCAGCTGTGTAATATTCTGCATGAGTTTCCTCATTTAGAATTGCTGGGTTGTTTTCTTATTTGTTTTTCAGGATGCCCCAGAGACTGGGATGGTCTAAGTTGCTGGCCAAGAGCCACTTTTGGGGAAGTGGTTAAAGTTCCCTGTCCAGGATTTTTTGAAGAAATCACCAATATCCATGGCAAGACTTTTTTTTTTCCTTATTCTTTTCATCTGTAGATATTTTTGAAATAAATTATTATAGATAAAGTTTCACCAATATATGTATTTTCATGGCTCACCATGCTACTTTATGGCAGCCAACACAGAGATAGACATCTCAGCTTATGGTCAATGCAAGGCTGGCACTCTTTTGTTGTGTTTATGTTGCATGAAATTAGTCCCTTTGGTGGGCTAAGAAAAAAAATAATCACACTAGCTTACTGTGGTTTAAAACTGTATATTTGTAGGTCATGGAATCACTGACTTATACAGCCACAGAATAATACTGCAAGGGATGGCATTGGAGCCCACCTAGTGATACCATCCACTCAGAACAGGGTCAAATTCAAAGGACAGATCTAACTTCAAAGCTAGATCAGGGTGTTCAGGGCTTTGTCCACAGGCACAAACTAAGTTGCAGCTGCAGGATAAATTGCCTAATTTAGTTTTCTTTGTATGAAGACTGAATTCACAGAATGAATATCCTATAAGAAATGTAGATGCTCCTTTGCATCTTGAAATGAATGTGAACTACTGTCTCAACTTCTCAAATGATTGGCTATAGAATAATATTAATTTTCCACAGCCAATCTTGCTAAGCATGACTAGACATGTAAGTATCTAGCTTAAGAACTGTCAAATGAATAGAAATAAGCTGTTTCTTCTCAACAATTAAATGAAAAAAAATGTGCAGCTCATTTTCTAATATATTTTACCACTGAAGGCACCCTTCAAAGAAATTGTACAGAGGAGGCGTATTGGTCAGAACCATTCCCACCTTACCCCATTGCATGCAGTTTTGATGAAGGTTCCAGTAAAGGACCTGAGGATCAGGTGAGTTTTTGATTTCCTGCTTTGGGGCATGTCCAGGCATCCGCTCTTGAATGTGCTGAGCAGCTGCATGCTCCCTCATATCTAAGTACCATCAGAATCCAGTTATCGTCCTCCTTCAGTGCTAAGCTTGAAAGTTTTAGGTATATTTAGATCCTGTTTAACCAATGAGACTCCGTGCAAAGCACAGAAGAAGCAGGTAGCAGGGCTGCTTTTCTCTCCATCAGTTCTCTTTTGTTGGTGTCACTCAGCAGTGCTTAAGTTGCTTGTCCAGTCTAACAAAGACTTTGGTTCATTGACAAAGGGGATTTGAATCTATAACATGAACCTTCTAAAGAAACTCTACCAGTGTGTGGGTAATCTTTCAAAGACCAGTCCTTTAAATCTTTCCAGTCGTTCCTGTTTGTTGCTTTTTTTTTTTCTTTTTTTTTTCTTTTTTTTTTTTCAGATTTTCTCTGAGTCATACAAAAAATATCTCTACTTTAATAACACAGGGGTCAGGGCACTTATTTAAGAAAGAGCTCTTGGATCCCACTGCATATTTCTGCACTTGAAATTAGTCATTTGGAGAAGCAGAAGTGAACTCCCGTTTTCCCCTTTCTAAAGAGCATCTTTAGGTGCTCCATTAGGCTTGAGCAGCACTTCCTTTCTCACTCACATCTTCAAACAATTTAGATTTCTGCCTTCCTCAACATCATCTAGTGCCCCAGGAAGGAAATGCTTCGTACTGCACTGGTAGAGTTAGACTGAATTGTAACTTCTGTCTCACAGCTGAAGAGCACTAACAGAGCTGTGCTTGCTACCTCTGCCTTGAGTTCTGATGTTTGCTAAATTGGATGGCTTCAGCACATGGGAATAAGAGCATCTCCATGCCCTCATCTCCAAGCTGTATCCAGCAGGGCTCCTGCATCTCACATTAAGACCCTGACCATTGGGATATCACGACTGCTTTCTTCCCTTCTGATGGTATTTGGATAGAAACAACTGACTCACCTTACTCTATGAAAGAAAAGTCTAACTTATATAACCCTCTGTGGTATTCAGACCTGAGAATTCATAGTGGAAAAGGGTGATTTGCTGCAGATCAAAGCTGGGTTTGTGATTTAACAGTCATCCTTCCCTTCAACATCTAATCCTCCTGGGTCAATTGACACCAAGCACTATTAGAAGATGAGTTTTGCCTTTCCATTACAACTTCACTATCACATCAGACTTGACTTTAAACTTCTGWTGAAGCCCTCAGTGGATTGCCTACACTATCTAGATAGCACTGACATGCTCTCTTTTATTTGGGCTAAACCATTTCTCTCTACAAGCATGAAAGTCCAAGTGCAAAAGTTCAAGTATGTAATTACTTAGGAAGTGTAGACACAATTGTCTAAACCTATTTGGCTCCATGAACCTAGAAACCCGAGCACAGATTTAGTAAGCAGCACACACTCAATTCCCCACCTGTAAAATGGGAGTATTTGTGCTTCTTTACCCTGCAGGGAAGCTATAAAGATAAATGCATTAAACAGCTCTGCACCATTTCTGGAAAGTGCTCAACCACTTCAGAAGGGGTACAAGGCTCTCCAGGTGCTGCATATTTCAGCACACCGTGTTCTCCAGCTCTGAGACCAGCTGGCATCCACCTAGCTCCACGGCCAAGGCAGAAATGAAGCAAGGGACTGCATGAACTTTTAAACAATTGTGGAAGTTTTCAGGGCAAAACTCATATCTGCCCTACGGTTGTGCTGTTATCCCACACATATCCGTGGAGTATATCATGGATATAAAGTACAAAAGGCATCCAAATGTTTCCTTCTTCAGTTGAAGAATATATTTTCTATCTATCTTGCACATTTGTTTTGAAAATATTGTATAAAACACTAGGAGTATTTCAGAAACACCAGGATGGTTCTTAGGTTGTCAGGGTTACCTGATTTATTTATGGGCCTACTTAAAATTGCTAATGGCTGTCTCAATGTAGAGTTGCTGCTTTTTGGATAAACAGAGTTTGAATCAATTAGGGAACAAATTGTCCATTGCATTTACATGGAGGAAAGTTACTTGGATTCAGAGAATTTGATTTCCTGGGATTCTGAATAATTAGGTGACCTTCCAGTGAAATAGAATAAATTTGCATAGCTGAAGTTATATAAGCATGCTTAGGAAGGAAGGAAGGAAGGAAGGAAGGAAGGAAGGAAGGAAGGAAGGAAGGAAGGAAGGAAGGAAGGAAGGAAGGAAGGA
>PTEX01000185.1:674050-714156 GCA_003342815.1 Eudromia elegans
TAAATTCAAAAATAAAAATCAAAATCAACTCAAAAAATAACAATCATGTCCATTCACAGATTAGTATCAGTTTGGCAACCAAGGATCACAACTGCACAGCAATCACTTATTACTTTTGACTGACAACGGATTACTTGCAGGTGTTCTGAAGTGTAAATAGTTTAGTGGGTGGCCTTGGCCTGTTGGTTATCTTGTAAATAGCTTTTCCATCAATGGCCTTGATTACAGTTGTGTATTTACAGTGACTGTTAAAAAGATATATATATGTACACATTTCCTTTGCTTTTCATCTCTGTGAACATCAAGGGTGTTTTGGAGAAAGGAGGGGAGAAGACAGGAGAAAAGATGAAGTGATGGGAAATAATGGGAAGGGAAGAGAAGGGGAAGAAATGGAAGAGAAGGAAAAGAAGGGAAAATAGACCCACACCACCATGAAAACTGTGATTTTATTTTCTCTTTCAAGGGATTTCTTTTTTGGTTTGTTTGTTAATTGATTTGTTTTCCTTAGCTGCTCATGTCGCTAGATTCTCCGCATTTATGCTGGACATCCGAATCTGAGAGCTGCTCTTGCTCAGAATGGAGAGTTGTGTCCCCCCGTTCACTCCGCTGCTCGCTAGAGAAGGATGACGATGTTTGAAATCCACAGCAAAATACCGGTTGACTTTCCAGCTCCTCCATTTTCTCTTTATTTCTGATTGCACCTTTAGGGAGAAACTTCAAAAGGTCATTTTTTATGTACTTAGCCGCTCGAGGACATGCTGACAAATTATCAAGTTCAGAAAAAAAAAAAAGTTATTGTTAAATTCTTCAGATTAGTGAAATATGAGGTGATTTTGCAAGACATGCTGTGGGTACAACTGCGTGGAATTTGTGTCTAACCTCAGATAATTTCAGAATCCATAAGAATCCATAATGAATCAGCTCACAAGTTCTTGGATGACCTGTTCCACTAGCTTCAATAGAAACATTGTGTTAGTCTCTTAGGGGGAAAAAAAAAATCTTTTCAGCTGTGACCACTACCAAACACATAAGAATGGGACAAGGGAAACTGTACCCCCAAAAATCTGAACACTGATGAAACAATCCACTCAAAAAGGTAGCTTGTCTTTTGCCAGGAATATCTCTGAATCTCTCCTTCATAACACCTAAATTTCTCCAACATGTATCAAAATAAATTAATTCACTGTACTTGCATTTCTTGCTGCACATTTTTGGAGGTTTCTCTGTTATACCAGACCACAGACCTATATCCTCAAATGTAAATGCATTCATGGAAATTTTGACTTCACTGTGAAGAAGGCTGTAGGAGAAGCATGCTAGATGGAAGACCATCTGTCATTATTGAATGCATGTCTAATGAAAACTTTGCCTTTTCTCTTTTTGGTCTCTTCTAAGTAGATACCAGCTCTCGTATACATGAACATCTGTAATGTTCTGTGTTCCCTTGATCTATAATAGCCTATTCCATAATTCTGAATCAAAGAGCATAAAAACAGGCAAAGATAAAGTGACAGCCCCCTGATATGCTGACTGGGAGTAATTTCCCACAACTTAAAAAAAACCCTTTATCTCAGATGTTCAGTCCGGTGAATGTGGCTGGGGAAATAATAATTTTCAGGTCAGAACATTTGAATCAAAATTARGCTGGATTAGCAATTCTGTATAAACATACACAAACACACACATACAAATACCTACAGAAAAAGTTTATCAGGAAACAATTTCAGGTTTTTGAGAATGAAGAGATGGAAAATTGTTCATAAATATGAATTTATACTGTACCCAGCCATGTAGTGAACTCCTGGCTTAATGGCTGGGTTGAATAGGCAGGCAAGCTATAGCATAATGCTGTTGCATGAAGGAGAAGCTTTTATAGGGCTAACCAATGTGATAAATTCAACTTTGTCAAACTGTTCAGTTACTACTTACAATTTCCATGACAATCAATTTTAGATAACGTGGGATGATCCGATAATCATTTGCCACTTTAACACCTCTGTAAGTATAGTGCTGTGGGCTATATTCTATCGAATGTGTTAAGCCAACTTTAATTAGTGTCACCCTCTGAATAAAGACAGAACTGGGTGCCTGGAGTGTGTTTCCTCCTCTCCTTCTTCATGTACTCAGAATTAAAAAATGGAAGCAGATGCTTTACAGTCAGTTTAACTTTTTAAGGTCAGTTTCAGAGTCAGACACCTGTGAAAGACAATTCATTTTTCATGACTTTAAATATCTAGAAGCGGACGAGATAAGACATTCCAGAATTTATTATTTCTCCATATAGACAATTAAGGGAGCCTGAGATGGTTACCCCAGTCTTGGATGTTGAATATTCAACAGATGGAAGGCATTATACAACTTTGATCTTTCCTCTGCCTTTGTTACTTAGTAGAACTCCACTAAAGATCACAGAGATCTCAATTTTGAAAAACCTAATTACTCTTAACTAACTACTCAAAACTGCTCTTAAATGCCAAGACCAAAGCTACAGCAACCCCAAAGTGACACTGAGTAGTGTAGCTGTCACAAATATAATGCGTAATTCAGTATTTACAGTGAAAAGCCCAATACTCAGTAATGTATACCCTAAAAATGTCTGAAATAGGCTAAAAATGTAAATAATCGAAAAAAAAAAGTATCATAAAACAATGAAGATCAGTTCTAAAAAATTGCTAGCTTTTAAAGACAGGTGTTTTTTTTTTTTTTACAGTGTGGAGAAAACTCATCACTAAAATAACAATGTCCTATATAGAATATATTTTTGAGTTTATCCAGGTAGTTTTAGCAAAGYGGTCATTAGCAGTAATAAGAACTAGTGAAGCATCTGTACTATATTTTATTCACAGATAAGGGTTCTGTCAGATGACACAAAATGCCCGATCTCCATCTCATGCAAAGAGAACTAAGTGATTTAATGATGTTAGGGTGGTTGAGGTCTATTCCTCAAAGCCCTAGACACTTTGGTAAGATTCCTTCCTAAATTAAAAACCTACTTGCTCATGGCTATTTCTATAGGCAATGGAAAGATTCAGGCACCTTCAAAGAGTGTTTCAGCCCAGTTAAACCCCAAACCTCTCTTGAATGTATTTGTCTCTCTGTTGAATCAAATAGGAGTTTTAGTCATTTAACAGTCATTTAACTAACTCTAATAGGGAGCATTAATCTGGACATTAATGATGATCTGTGGAAGAACAACACTTTGTTACATTGATGAAATTACTCAGTTTTGTTGGACACMGTGAGATTTGAACTAAAATGTCAGGGAATATGGTACATGATGGGTTACAGCTAAGGGTTAGAATGAGTTAGTCCCACAAGAAAACGTGATGGGGATGGTGAGGGTGGGAGAGGTCAAATATTAAAATTCTTACCTCCCCATTCAAGAAACAATAGAGAACAGCAACAACAAAACCCTAGATAAATAGGAGAGAAAAAACTGTAATTCAAATCCTTTGTGAAAGGCCAGAAAATAACTGGAGTTTAAAGAAACAAACAAAACCAAAATCCTAGTCTACAAAGCATATGCATATGTGAAGAGACACATGGTCTGAGAACTGTGCATGCAAAGTGGTCATAATGAATACAGATTTATTGTTAACAAAAGCAGAATGCACTGTATAATCACCTGGAAAGATCCCAGTCCCAATTCAAACACTAGTCTCTCCCGCTTACTGACATTTTCAGGAGAAAAAGCAAACACCGTGTAGTGAATTCCGAATAAAGGGATAAGCAGTAGTGTAGAACGAGCCAGTCTCCTGTTACAACAGAGTGAAAGAACTTTAATGCAGTTTTGCAATAAACAACTTTAATTAAAGAAGAGCACCCAGCAAATATTTTCTTGCCTCCCATTTGTTAAATATATRCATTATATACTTATGCATACAAATTTACAGCATTCCCATTTAGTCCCAGGCAATGATKTTACACACACTGCAGTTTTCACCCACTTCATACAATAATAGTGCAAAGGAGCATATTAATAATGTTTAATACTGTGTATTGCTGTTTCCATTTGCATTATTATRAGCCAGGATTTATTCTACAGTGTCAGACACAAGGAAGGAAATTTTGGTATGGGATTCMAACTGCTGCCAGAACACAATAATAACCTTCTTGGCTAATTGCTTAGTCCCAGTGGAGTGTCCAGGATCACCTTTTTTTGTGAATATATTTCTTTATTAAACAAACAAAACCCACAGAATAGCACCGAAGACAGAAAAACTTGCATGCTCTTGAACTCATGATTACTCCCCAAGGTCTTGCTTTTGGTTTCATTTATACAATTGAAACTTAAGTGTAATTCCATTATGTAACTAATTTTCACTATATCAGAGTAAAGGAGGTTGGGAGGGAAATCAGATCCCACCAGTCTAGACAAAAGGGCTGGAAATAACTTTCTGTACCTTTTTATCTGAATATCGACAATATTCAGCAAATAGAGGGTTCTACCACAGGACTTACGTATCAGATTTGATCAATGTCGCTTGCTGATTGAGTAGCAGAAAAGACCCAAGAAAAAAGAACCACTGCATGAGATGATTGCTTTATTATAACAAAGTGGCCTAAGGTAACTTCTTGGCCACTTTCAAAAGGGAACAAAAAGTGACTGAGTCCCTTCAGGTAAGTTAAGAATATAGATGGAGGACAGAGAAAGCTGAAACTCTGCAAAGACTTCTAAGAGAGACCTCTGTAACTTCAATTTAAARTTTTCAGTCTGCTTATGATATATGGAATACAGGTTTTAATTTGGTCATTACCTAATTGCATTAATTAATACACCCCCAAGAAGTCTGTGAGCATACCCAACACTAAATATTACCTCCTTGCTGGTGGTCCTCAGTTMTGCATTGCACATTGATAGTCATAAACACACAGGAACCCTTTTCCTTAGATAGCACTAAACATCGTATGACTCACTTCTGGGATGCACACCAAATCTCAAATCTTATGTCACAAACCAGAGGATGTGACATATTCCTTATGAATTTAGACATTAAACAAACATTTTTGTTTTGTTTGTTTTATTAAAAAAAAAAAAAAAGCTTAAAGCAGCAGCTATGAGACAAGAAAGATTATGTGCAGTGGTGAAATTAAGATACTGAAGCTGAGAAGTCATTGAAATTCTCAGCTGTGGATCAACCATAAATATCCATCCTTTTACTTTACACGTCCTATGGGACAAACAAGGAACTAGGGAAYATATCCAATAATCACTTAACTGGGCTTAAAATGGCTGTTTAGAAAAGACATGTTCTTCAAGAGGTGTAGAAAAAAAAAATATTTACATTCCTCTAAGGAGAGGAATGTCTCAGGTTTACTTCAAAAACCARGGCATTTTCCGCTATTAACCCAAAGTGACATTCAATTGTTCTGCTGTTTTCCTCTAMAATGGCTTAAAAATGAAATTCCGTCCAAAAAAAGTGACTATGAAAGTCAACCTTCCAGAAAATATCAACCTAAAAAGATACAAATAATAAATGTTTTCTGGTTTAACTCGCTTCTCTTTTGAGGATGTTTTACTAACCAATATAAATTACAGAAAAACACCTTTACAGTAAAGGGTAATAGAAAATAGAAGAGTCCTACAACCTTTAAAACATCAGTCCTCTATACTATAGGACCCATAGCTAAGGGAGTTAGTGTATGAGGATGCTTTTGGTTGTCATTAGTCTTCCTGTYGCTGAAGGAGAGGTGAAAATGGGAGTGTGACATACATAGGGTTTACTCATGCCTCAGTTCCAGCCAACCCCGCTGCACTGAAGATGCATCTTGTGCCATTCCACTTGGGGCTGTGGCTGCCTCTATTGGACTAATCAGAAAATCAGCTTAACAAAAGTTGTTGTAGCTTATATGTAATCTTTGATGGATGCTTTTAAAATAAAATACACAATAACGTTTACTCCATCAAAGAGTTTTTCGCCTTGGGTTTAGAGGTTCTTACATCTTAATATCTTTAAGATAAAATACCATAGACTGTACAAGAATGCAGAAGACCTGCAAAGCTACAGGTTTTGAAGGAATATKCAGTTATTGCTATGCTATTGGGGTCTGGCTCTTTGAAATAAGAGAATGGATCAGTGTAWATGCTGAAGTGCAATTAATTTGAGTGAATATAGACTTTTACAGTGAAAATATTTAGGCCTGCCCTAGTCACTCAGAACAAGATTCATTTCACCTAATTTTGGACATACATGCTGTAGATATMTCTAATATATTAACATAACGTCTTTAAAATCAGTGCAGAGAATCAGGCACTTTTTCCAGCAGAACTCTGGCCTGATGTGGAGGTATCATCTCATTAAGATGAATTCTGTTATAGACTCCATCAGGTACTTACTGAATGCATATATTAACTAGGTTAAATTAATTAGATACCTTACAAATTAGACATTATTTGAAAAAAAATAATTCTACATCAACAGTTGTTTTATTGTCAAGAATAATAGGCATAATGCATCTGTTTTATCTAGAAGATGGCAACCATAGTTAGCACGTGACTTTCAAGAAACTCAATTGCTCCCTTAACATCTCCTATCTTAAGATATTAATTAGGTGTGTAAAATCTCTTTTGAAGTGTCGAGGTAACATCTAAACACAGAAATTGATTACATCTTTTCCAATGAAGGATTTTAAAAGCTTTTGAAGCTTATTGAGATCTTTTTCCTTTGACACACACACTCAAAAATGAAGTTTAATTTATGGGATGCCATACAAGGACTATTTTTTTCTGGCTTCCTGATCATGTTGAATAAAGTTTTTTATTGTTTAGAGAGAAGATTTCCCTTAACGAGAGTTTTCAGACTGACATCTTTCTAAAATATTTATTTAGCAGGAAAATCATTTTACTGCAAAGACACTGCAAGAAGGTTGTGCTGCCTTAGGATGTAGATTAAGTGGTAAACTTCATATTTAAAAGAGTCTCTTCTTAAAGCCAGATCTGATTTTTTTTTTTTGTAATGGGTAAAAGGATTCTAGTATTCAAGCTTCTCTTGTCTTAGAAAATTGACTTTCTGACAGTTATTGTCTCCTATTGTCTGCTTTTTCCATTTGCTATTGCACAATGTCCATCTGTTAGCTAAATCTTCTGACACCTTCACTACAACCATAGTTACACAATCTCAGAACAAGAAGGGCATTTTCCTGATCGTGTGGATCTTTGATATGTGCTATCAAACATAATAAAATAAGCAACTTTGAGTTATTACAACATTTTCTTTTGTTTTTATTTCATAGCTGCAAAGGTAACTATTGATTATCCTCCAGGAAAATGCCACACTTGTGGATTGATTCAGCAGGATCTCTTTGAGAATATTGATTTTCACTCAGATTTCTATAGAATGTAAAAGAAATTTCAGCAGAGAATACAGAATCCAAGAGATTTCTGAAAGCTACATGTTTCAGCTAACCCCATGGATATCCTGTACAAGTAACCAAGTGAGATGCAGCATGATGAAGGGATTAATTCAAAAATATCTAGTCTGTTAGTTCACTTTTTTGATTCTTCACTTTCCATGGGCATTGATTTAAAACTAGATATTTGTTATTTAAATATTAGGCTAACCTCAGAGAGAACTGACCCATATGTTTTCCTCACCCCTAGATGTACACTGACACAATTCCATTGTGTTCAACGGATGCAACTTGTTCTACACTTGTTGAGAGTCTGATTCACCCACTTCTGCCCTWCCACAATCATTCTAGGAAGATTTCTAGTAAAAAGTGTCACCTTTCAGAGTCACCAGAGCTCACCTCATTTATATCTAATTAGGAGTAATTATTAACAATTGCTATGCACGTGTTGAAGGATCTAAGCAAGTCATTCAAAACTCTGTGCAATTCATTCAAAAATCCGTGCAAGTCACTGAAAGACTGAAGGGATTTGGATCCAAGCTGGAAACCACTATCCAAAACCATAAATAGCATCAGCAATAATTCGTGAAATTTCACAMAAATAACCTTAAAATCCTCGATCAGGACACATCAGCAAAAGCATAGAACAAAAGGTTTCCACATGCAACAAGCACCAAATGAATGCTTGCTCTCCAATTAATACCCCTCTGCTAGTTTTAAATCATTTCTTTGCAACATGCTTCATACAAACACAGTAATGTCACAGGATTGCGTACACTTACAGGGTAATGGTTGATAGTTCTGACATCTTGCAAGAATGCTGGTTAGCCCTCTTAGGCTTACAGTAGCATTTCTGAACGCAGCTGCTGAATATGACAAGATTAGCATTTTTTTCAGCATATTGTGAACAGGCCAAGGTATGACAGTTTCAACACATTTATGAGACACGTCACAAAGATGGAAAGCGGACACGATGGAGTGAAACTATAGCACAAACCAGCTGCTCTACTGAAGCAAAAGTAGGAAATAAATAGTATTTTTTTTTAAAAAAAGCATTGGATGTTACTGGCAATTGTGATGTGTTGATTCACAGACAAGCCAGAGATTGAACAACCTGGAGGCAGGTGGTCAGCCTTACGCATCAAAAATACACATGRCTTTTGCAGTCTTATAGAGTACAGAGTGTAACAGAGCAATATATTAAATGAAAGTTGACTACACATTGTGAGGAACAGCTAAGTAGTCATATAAACTTGCAGAATGGAAATTAATCTAAAATAGATTTGAATTAGAATTCCCTAATTTTCAGAATTCCCTAATTTTYGTGTATAACACCCAACTTGTAAATAACTTCTTTTTATTGGAGAGTGCTAGTATGGACACCAAAAGTGATTCTCGTCCCAGTTTCCTGCATATAAGGGGGATAGGAGTTCAGTATGAAAATTGGATGCCCAAGACCATTCTGCATGCTGTGTTACAGCTAGAACAGCTATGGAGAATGGAATCTTTACATTTACACTTATCTGCCAAGAAGGGTAGTCTTTCATAAATTGGAAAGGTATTTCAAGGGACCTGACGGACAGGAGGATAGAGATTTTGTGCATGTTTTGATAGGCTGCACACTCTATGGGAATTAAAAATGCTGCTTTCTTGTTGAAGTTTTGTCCCCAGTAGGATTCACCTTAGGGAAGACTGGATATTTACGGTATACATTTCTATGTGAGCTGGGTATCCTTGGCTGCCTTTCAAGTCAGTAGAGTGAATAAGTCATCAAGAGAGAAATAAGACAGTTTTAAGGCAAGGTATTATAGATACTCACATTAGGAGAGCACACCAAGCTCCACCTTGACCAAATCTCCACTGAAGGTAAAGGAGACTTTKAAMACCAATTGCCTAYAAGGCAAATGTCTATGCAAATTATAATTTTTTTTTTTCTTTTGCACAGTCTATGATTTGAGTTCACATAGACAATGATGGAAAATGTATTTTATAAAGTAAACAATATAGTAGAATAATAGAAAAAAAAAGGATTGTACTTCTGTCTACTGTTAGGTCTCTTAACAGTAACTCACTAAAGTTTCTCTTTCTGCTTTGGGTAATGAGAAGCTCACAGCTATGTGCTGAGTGTACATTATTTATTAGAAATGCTAACATAAGAGCCGAAAATAATGCAGTATTGTGGGAAATGCACACCCAGCAAATAAAAGAAATAATCACCCTTCAACTTGTGAATTGAACCTCATTTCCTCAGGTAGTAAATATGAAAATGATGGTGTTACTTTTACAGAATCACTCCTCCGATAAATTTTTCCACTGTCTCATATAACATTTCCAATTTCACAGAGTCAAGCTGTGAATTAAGAYTGACCAAAAAAAAAAGGACTGAAATTTTAGAGATATTTCTGTATGTCTGAGATTTTCAAAAAGGAAAATAGTTTGAATATCTCACTCATTTTTTGATCACCCGAGTTGAAACACATTTTATCAGACCAGGTTTTACCACAAGACTGATTCTCAGCATGTGCTGAGAAAAACAGTTGTTAAAGTATTTTAAGTTACCTAACCAGAAACACYTAGAAATCAATAATCACTTTGAAAAATCCAGTCCTGGAGTGTTTTAGGTTTTTTTTTTTCTTTCCTGGATATTTCTAGTGAGTTGAATCAACATGACAGTGTTTGTTTGATTGCTAGAATTATTGAAAGGGACAAATTTGATTCTGAAAATAATATTTGAGAGTTAAGTGCTACTCCACAGCCAGAGAAGGAAGAATCACATATTGGTATATGGTGAAAAACTTCAGTAGCATTTCATAGAAAAATATGACCATTTCATTACTGCTATTTTTTTCCACCATAATATGTAATTGAATAGAACTATTTTTCTTATACTAGACATTATAAGGGGAACTAAAATGTTTAAAATACAGAACTGATGGAATTCTTTCTTCCTTTTCTCTTTTCTTCTTCTTTTTTAAAGCAGAAATATTAAAAGAAAATGAAGAGAGCAGAGGAAGAGAAGGAAGAAAATAGAAAGAAATGGGAATGAAAGGAAAAATAATATAAATGAGGTTGTGGATGTCAAGACATTACATGAATTAGGGCAGGATCTTTAGTCCTCTGCAGGCACACACAGAATGGAACTGGTGACATCTAACTATATGCATGTAAAAGGAATCTAAACTTTGCTGTCATCTTTAGCTCACTCAGTCATGGAAAGAAATAGGCATTTCCCATGTGACAGAGGTGCCTAAGACATATGAGATGCATAGTCTCATGGAGGTGCCTACGTCTCTTGGTTTGACCCATAGACGACGACTGGACTATTTCGATTCGATACGAGACTTTAGACAGCTAAAGGCAAACGAGCTGAGTCTCACCGCGTGTGTCCTGTGCATGGACTGCAGCTGCCTCTGGGAGGAAGAGGGAGGGTGCTAGGGCGGAAGGGGAAAGAGAACGTTAAATAGTCCCAGGATGAAATGAGTGATGCTTGATGTGGCTTGAAGACCGTCTTGTCAGGTTGAACACCTAGACGTCTGGCAATTTAGTGCAAATAAGAGAGTTAAAAAAAAAAAAAAAGAAAAAAGAAAAAAAAAAAAAAGAGGCAAAGGTAGTTGCAATTCAACTGTATAGCATTTTTAGGCTTTTCATAGGTGCTTAAGAGAGGTAAAATGAAGGAATGAAGTTGTGCTTTGTCACCAAGGCCATGTGGGTCCATAATGAACAGGACCACGGCTCTGCATTTAGGTCATTGATAGTACACAGGGAATGGCAGAGTTTGTGGGCTTKTTCAGAAATATGCTGAATGAGGAGCCTTAGGGAAAACACAACAAAGGCAGAATTTGATTTGTGCAGATTAAAGCTGTACTTCATTGGGAATCTCTGCGCACCCAGCTCAGACAATTCCCTGTAAACTCACTGCAAACAGCATTGGCAACTCATCACGGAATAAACATGCATCGGTAGGAGAGGAATGTAGAGAAAAAGAGAAAACATATTGAAATAAAGTACTGAATATAAAGCAAAATGTTAACCAAGGTGGAAGTAGAAAGTCTGTATGGGAGAGAGGAAAAAAAATGCAGTTATGCTGTGTATTATGTATACTGTGTATTATGTATGCTGTGTACTGCCTTACCTGTGGCTGGTGTTGCTATTTATGGGGGAATTATTTTCCTTGGCACTCAATTTTAAGGATTTCCTGAAGCTACACTTGTTTCCTGGCCAGAATACAAACTTTTTTACCAAAATCCTGGACTTGCAAATCAGATATAAATAGTCCACAAAACTGAACTCGTGTTATGAGTATGAAAAAAAAGTTGGTAATAATTACACAAGGTCTGTCCTGCCTCAGTCTTGACAGTGTGCACTGATCCAATCCATGTAACTGCACTCCTCTTACCCATCTCTTATAGACACAGAWTAAAAAGCAAGGGTACATCTCTCCAAAACATTTATTTAATTCTCATCTCATCTGACTGTGGCAGTCTATGATATGGATAATTATCTCTTATCTTGTCACTGCAAGCTTCCTTTGCAGTCAGTGGATATAAACAAACCAAAAAGTGAAAATCATCTGAACTTAAAAATCTTTGGAATGAAGTGAGTTGCAACAAGGATCTTTATCACTAGAGTTGGAAGGTCTCCCTTCTGACAATAGAAGAAGCCCGATATGATTAYCYTACTTMATCAGGTGCCTCCTACTCTGTCTCRTTAAAAGTACAACCACTTTTTATTKCACTTCATAAAAATGTCAACTCTRYATCTCTACTGTTCACTTGAAAACATATCCCAACGCCCCAGAAACAGTAGCAGTAGTTCTTAAATTTGTTGTTAAATTTCTATTCTATTTACCTACAGTTCTACTTTACCTGCCACGACCCAGCAGTCCAAAAGCATTGAGAGATTGGAAGACCATCCACTCACAAGTAGGAATAAACCCAAAACAAATTCAGAACAAGACAAACCACATGTGGAATCTCCTTTACAGTTCTTGTACAAAACCCATTAAAATCACTTAACTTTAATGGGTAATATATACCTATTGTCTGACTTTGTGGTCTTCAAGTCTTTGAGGTCTGTTATATTGATTTAAGACATTTATTTCTCTCTCTCTCTTATTTGTTCTAAGTAGATGTGTATTACATAGATCAGTGGATCAGTTTTGTTTTTTTCAGTGATTTGGAAGAACAAATGAAGATCTGTACTTTTGGCATCCAGGTACTTGCAAAGATGAAAAATGAGATCTGTGTGGGAAATGTCATGAAGTTCTCTTATGATTTTTAAAACTCCTCTGATATAGAAGATATACAATATAATAGTCTACATAAAATAAGATATTCTACATATCTTAGTTCCACCAAACTTGGATTTAATTCACTATAACTGACATCTGGCATGGTAATAACAGCTAGAATTTGAGAAGGGAACCATTATCACCTCCACAGAGGCTGAGGCTGGCTTACCCACTTGCACTTCCAGATTATAGATACAGTTGAAAWAGAATATTTCATTAATATGGATTAAAACTGCAATTTTTTTTTTTTTCAAAAATCCTGAATTTTGCTCAGAACTGATGCTTTAAAATGGTGGTCAAGAAAAGCTAAAAACACAGCTCTTTGCTGGTCATTGGTTGCTTGCATGTATAAAATGGCCACTCTAGGATGGGGAAAGTAAGTGAAAAGACCAAAGAATTAAGAGATAAAATTGATGATTTGTTTGTAGTCTAGAAAAGAAAGCT
Source organism: Eudromia elegans (assembly GCA_003342815.1). Lineage (NCBI taxonomy): Eukaryota > Metazoa > Chordata > Aves > Tinamiformes > Tinamidae > Eudromia > Eudromia elegans. The sequence continues at coordinate 687,135 of PTEX01000185.1, forward strand.
GTTAGTAGAAAGAATAAATCCAGTAAAACACCTATTTTCAATGAATTATACTTTTAAATAATCCACTTGTAATGAACTATGTCATCAATGTTACATATACTTATCTTTCCCATATATTAACATTATATTAACATATATTAACCTATTCTAACAAACTAAATCATTCTCACCTATCCCAGAGCACAGCATATTGTCATGCATAATGGAATAATTCTGATGGAGGTGCATTAACATAACTTTGGAGTAGAGAGGGTAGCATGTTTAGTGAGAAAAATGTAGCACACCACRTGAGATTCTTGAATGAATCTGAATTTAGGCTTGCTGTTTGAAATGAAGAATATGCATGTCCAAATTCAGCCATGAAAATCAGAGAACATKCTTAACTTATGCCTCACTGTCCTTAAAACAAATAGACAAAATTCACAGAGAATTTATTGTCCGAGTCTGGCACAAAAAGTAGACATTCAAATGTTATAGATGGTCTTTGCCCTGTCAATTAGCRGAGCTCATCATGGGTCTAACTGCATTTTGTTTATACAATTTGGAGCTTTGGTTGTCCTGTTTTGCCTCCTCCGCTTTACACTTTACGTGGCATCCCTGCAGCCAGTGGTCCAAGTTTCATTTCAMCTCTCCAGACCTCTCTGATGGATAATGAGAATGCTGCCTCCCTTGCAAAGACCTGGGCTTGTGGACTTAGCATCATAAGAACGGTCTCATATTTCGTTGGATATTCTGATGGGAATTAGAGTCTGGGATATTTCTCAGGGTACACATGCAGAGCAGGTGGATTACTAGACTATTATATGAGCCACATGCACACTCTCCTGTYCCAAACAGGAGGTAAAACCCATTTGTTTAAACCATCTTCTCTTAGACTGAGTTGAGTATTAAACCGTTGTAACTTGGCAGCTTTTGTGTCCATGATCTCCAGAGCAGAAGGAATTTATTCTTGGATCATTAAGCAGTTATCCAGTTAACATCACACAGTTCCTATCATGCATATCATTAGTGAGAGCCTCATGAGAAGCTCAGCCTTCCAGGTGAAAAAAAAACCCAAAAACCTTTCATACTGCAACAGCAACATCCTTTCTGGCCAATCCATTCCTCTAAAAAATATATACTTTTTTAGAGCACYTCCTAATAATCTTCAGACATAAAACCAAAACCACTGGATGTGATGTGTGTTAATTGCTGAAGTGAGGCACAAGAAATCAATGACAAGGAGAAGCAGAGACACTAAGGGGAAATTAAACTCCTTTAGGTCTCAGTATGGTAGATGCAAAATGTAAATGGTAGGAAAAAGGAAATGGAAGTCCATGAATACTGCTGTGCAGCAAGCTCTGAAGGAAATTCAAAGCACATTTAAGATCAGAGATGTCAGAATTATTCCCCATTCTCTGCAGTCTAATAGCAACTGCTGCATGACCTATTTCTCTGACTCCATTTTTAACCTATACACTGAGTAACTCATTCCAGGAATTCCATGAATCAGGAAACTGATTTAGGACCAAATAACATTCCAAATCTCTCCCTCTCAAGCTAACAATGCRGCACAGTTATGAGCAATGTAGGAGAGAAAGGGAGAATAGTGACTTGGATGCTCCCAAACTAGCTCTCATTTTGAGATTTCTGAAAAGTGATCTGAATCTCAGAAATGGCTGAGATTATTTTTGGTAACAAGTAAGCTGCCCTGATAAAGGACAGCCTCTATTTACTTCTGGAAATCTTGGCACCTGAATCATAACTCATGAAGATGCAAGGCCTTCAGCACAGGATATTTGCATTTCTGATAATGGCAGCAGAAGTTTACCAATACAGATCAAAATTGGATTATTTACTTAGCTAAATACTACTTCATTGCTATTTTTGAAACTCAAAGCCTCGACAAGTTACACGTTATAGAGAATTTAGTTAAGTTTGATTGCTGACTAAAGTAAGAACCTTTCTATTGTGCACATTGCTAAAGTATTTGTGGTACTTTGAAAAGCAATGATAGAATAASTTTATCTATAAATATATCACTTCAAATATTGTATATGTATGTATAGACCTATACTTACACAAGTACCCAGGCATGGGCAGAAAAMACATATATAAATCACACTGGCTTGAGCCTTCAGCTGGGCTGAGTGCTGTTCCTAACCGGTGATGGAAGCCCTGGGCTTTTAGGTACAAAGACAATGGGGTCCTAAATACCCAGATGCATGCTACTAATATTTCAATGGATATTTCAACGTTAGATCTTCTGTGCCTAAACCTCCTTTGAAACATGGTTTTGACTAATCCAACCCCAGCTGGCAATGCCTAAAGTGTGAAACTTCACCTGACTGTTTATTCTTAGAAATATAGGAGGAACATTCCTACAAAGAGCAGCTCACTGTTGAATCTAGCATGGCAGTGTCCTCTCCCTCACTGGCTGTCCCATTTGTTTGTTTTATTTCATAAAGGACCGAAGGGTAAGTGTGTCTGTTAGGGGCATCTCTTTTAATGCAAACATATTATTTTCTGGTAAATGTCTTTTCAAACAGATGGAGGGCAAAATCTTTGTGCTTTTGCTCATTTAGTGTGTAGTCTCTGTGGAGGGGGGATTTCATTCTTTGAAGATGATATAGATTATAATGGCTTCAAGTGGAAGATTTGAGTCATGGATAGAGAACTACTAATTATAAATAAATTTTAAATCCTTCATTAAAAAAGGGGGGAGGGAGAGAACTGATTCATGTATCACATAAAAATCAGAGTTATATCCCTTGCTTTCTTCATACATTCATTGAAACCACAAAATTGCCCACAAATAATACCTTACAGCAAGGTGCACAAGCAGTGTTTAAAGACAAGGATCAACAGGGGTCATCCAATCTTTCCTTACTATTTCAAAATAGGGAATAACAGCAATTAGTCTCCATTATACAGGCACCTCCYGGTCAGGTTAAGGCTAAAAAGGTATGACCAGAGACTTAGAGGCTAACCTCTTGCTAAGGTTTTTGAAATGACAGAAGCAGAATACCTCTTATCTTTGCATATATCACAGCTGATCCTATAACCATGAGAAAGAGGTAATGTGCTGTGATCAATGCTTTAATGATCAGAGCCCACCGGAGCTCTAGTAAAGCACTGRTATATCACCGTAAATTAATAGAATTTCCTTTGAATATATAGATCCTCATTTTAGTAATATCCCACTAGCAAGTTAACCATAAAACGACCAAACCGTGTTCAAGGTGGACATAGTTTTAGGCACATTTCCAGCCTCACTGTAAGAAGGAAATGGATGGGCACCAGAAGAAAGGGCAACCTTGAAGTTAGGGAGCTGGATTTGACATTGGGAGATGACTGTTCCAGTTCCTCCAGTTGCCACAGGCACCTGCAGTGACTTTGTGTAGCCTCTGCCTTGTGCATCAGACCATCATGCTGCTCCACAGGAACGAGAGCTCAGGGGAGCATTACAAAAAACCTAGATATTATGAGTTGATGGGATTTACTGTAGTTGTGAACACCCAATTATAGGTTATCAGAGTAGGCTGGGGCTTTCAGTTACTTCCTCTGAAAACAAATAAACCCCTGTATAATTATATTCTTCCTAATTATGGTACTACAGACTATATGATCTTACATTTCAAAGGCACATTCCCCCTCATCCTTATTTGCTAAGATTTAGCACAAATTAAGACTAAATACCCCCCTCTCAACCCCAAAACTAAAAAAGAAAACAATAATAAAAATAAAAAMCCTACACCCAGGCCCATCCAAAAGGCAATAATTTGTTTTGGGAAATGTGCTTGAGAAAGTATAGGAGTTGTGAGGAAGAACGTATTCTCTAAAACATATGAATTGAACARTAGTCTTAAAAATAATCAAAATAGCAAGCATTTGCTTTCCTGGTATTTCTCAGGAATGAGAACTAGAACCTTGCTCATCATGCACTGACACCAAATGTTTGTTGCCTATGTTTTTCCGTTGTCTTTTTTTGTGTGACAGAGAAGGGGTTAGACCAGGGAGATGAGTCCTTTTCCTTGCCAGAKTAGTGGACATTCCAGCACTCTGATCGCACTTCAGACAACGTAATACCTGGAGTTGGTTAAGAAATCAAGATGCCATGCTAACAAATACACCATTCACCAAACATCTGCCATTTTCTTGTCGCACGTGAGACTTTTGCCCTGAGGACGATCATTGCCAATGCCGGCAGCCTGAGCGCTTGCAGCAAGACAAAGCGGTAGCAGAACGAACCACTGAGTGTCCAGCGACTTGGTAGGTGCACTGCAGAGGAGTGTTGTTTACCAAAACACTTGCTTTACAACATTGATAGCTTCTGCTGCCCTGGCCCTCTAGGTTGCACCGTRTGTAAAATCGTACCTACCTATGGTATATTCCTTGTTTCTCCTTCCTTTCCAGCAAGATGCTGATTGGAGGAATGACGTAGACCTGAATTAGCTAGATATATGTGGGGATTGTTTTCTTTTCTTTGAGTTTTCAACATGTGATACAAGTTTTAGGATGAAGAATCTGTTAAAGCACAAGCAGAAACAAGCCTTCCCCTCCCAAGTTATACTATGCGTGGTTAGTTGGAGAAAAAAAAAAAGGCAAAAAAAAGCAAAAAAAAAAGCTTTTTCAGTCAAATATGTCTTGATCTTTTATAGTGGGTGTATAAGCAACAGCTTGATGGAGATGTGTGCATGTGTGCTTGTCTTTTTTTGTTTTAAGGATTATTCCAGCATGCATCTACATCATGCATTCCTATTGTCATAATTACTGTAGTGATTTATGGTAGGACAACCTCAGGTGCTTTTCTGTTTGCAATGAGGCTTTTAGGAAATSAACAATACTTGTGAAACTAGTAGCCAGGACTTTAACTTTATGTAAGCATTTCTATAGGAAAAATGACCTTTCTGAGTGAATGTACTCGCTCTACAACAGCTTAASTAAAACCAGGATGCTTGAAAGCAGATTTGGACCTGTCATGTTACACAATAGTCCTTGGGTTTCTCACAGGGAATATAATGATGTTTTGGAGGACAAACTTCCTTTACTGTTTTATTAGTTATTAGTATTTTTTTCAGCTCCACTTCAAGGACTGATGCACAAAATCACATGCAAAAGAATTTGGGTTTGCCATGACATGATGTATGCAGAGCCATCAATGGTAGTTTTGTGAATATGCTTTTCCCATCCACAGCACTGGGAATGTAGTTTGGATTTAGGGACTTCTGGTACTACTTGAGACTACTTGGCTTTCAACCTATGGTGTGACAGAAGCCTTGAATAATCTGCAGCTTGTTCAAAGTGTTTACAAGCTGCACATCTAGAGATATCTAAGAATGAGGCAGAACATGCATGCAATCTGAAAGCATGTTGAGTAAAATCTGTTGTTGTTTTTACTGTAGGACTAAGTATGCCATAGCTGTAACTAAGAGAGAAAGCAAATGCTTCTATAATTCATTCACTGAGGCAGCAAACCTGTCTGGAGTATGCAGTTATTTATCATAACTACAATGGGAATAAAATAAGTAACACTTTAATCTTCACATGCAACTTTCACCTGAGGATCTCTGAGTTTCCCATTCAGACTGAAGTCTGCYCTGTTTGCACTACCAGGTTGGATTTGGTTTGATTTTTAACTCAGTGGGACTACATGGGACTACTTAAGGCTGACACAAGATTAACTGAAAAGAGAACATTGTCCAAGGGAAAAAAAAAAAAAAGTATGATCTTGACCTTGGCCGTTCATTGCTAACACTAAGGAGTAAGTAATGATTGTGATGATTATCGTGAGGAAGGACAAAAGCTGCTTGAACTTCTCAGGGGGAAAAATAGGTAGAAATAATAATAAAAAAAGATTTAAAATTAATAAAGATGGCTTTTATTTTCTTTTTCTTCTTTTTAATTCCTGTCTAGAATTCTTAGATAATTTTGATATATCTACCTCCAGTGATTTCAGCCAAAAGGAGGAGTTTCTATCTAAAGCAGCTATTGCAGTTATTGCTCTCCTAGGATCTGACACATTTTGAGCCATTCAATCTGAAATGGGAGCAGCAGCATGCAGGCAGTTTTGAAGGAGAACTGAATGGGTGATGCAAGATTGCTTAGGCATGAGATTGGTCATGAATGACTGAACAAGCAGGATGCTAAAATGGAAGTTAGTAATCATGAAAGCATTTTGCAGCTGTAGAAAATCATCAGGAATTAGCAAAATATTTCCAYGGTTTTGTCAGCCTAAAGGCAAAGGCTATTACCTATAATGATCATCAGGAAGTTTTTTTAGAGAAAATGTCTGATTTATTTTTAAATGGGAGTAAAATTCTCATMATTGTGCTGCTTATTCTACACTATTTTTGTTAAAAAACAAAATCAAATCTTGCAGTCYCTAGTGGATACTATGTTAATTGAGCATTAGCTCCCCAGCTATATAACTTGTTAGTGAGAAATGTTAATAATGGTAACAATATACAAGGCATCTTTGAATTTAGGCATATCCCTAAGGCTTGTAAAGTCACATATAGGCTTAAGGGAGTGGCATGATCATGACTATACTGCCTACAAAACAGAATGATGTACAGATTTTCCTAATGACACTCATCAGCAAAAGGACCTGTACCTAACAGCCTGGTATGAAGATATGAAGAAAATAAATCCTCTCCAAAGTCAATAACCAAGCTTTTGGGCCAGTGTTTATTATTATTATTATTATTATTAATAATAATAATAATAGTAATAATAACAATAATTTATTTTCTTGCTTTTTTTGTTTTTTTTTAGCTGGAATTCTTCAGTTACAGATTCTTTGCAACAGTGTGGAAAGAATATTGCTTGTAACAGCGGACAGCACCAGGGTCCTTTAACCATTACTACAAGAATTCATGGTTGTAGTTGTAGACTTTGTGGAGGCAATGCATCAGGAGTCACATTTCAACATATTCTTATGAATTGCAAGTGTTAGGAGTCACTGAGGGAATAAAACATTTCACCCTGTCCCTCCTTTTCACCTGATGGACGCACAGACACCAAATTGTGACTAAATCACAAAAGTCACATTCCAGTTTGTTACCATCTGACATGCAGGTGGTACTCGCACTCTGAAGGAACAGCAAGGGGTACTGTGAATATCTTTTTATCTCCACGGCTGAAATTTTGTTGATGCAAATGAAATACCTGCACAAAGCTTARGTTATCCTTTAAGACTTTGCATTCAACGAATCAAACATGCATTTGATGGCAGAGGCTCAGACACAGCAATAAAGGGGTTCTTCTAGAGACTTATACTGGTGTAAAGCATAGTAACTGTTGTAGAGATCATGTGATATTACTTTTAGAAGCAGGAATAGCATCTTTTCCGAACCATTGTCTCGTGTTCTAATGGTTCTGAAATATTTAAATTTCTKGTAAAGACCTAGATGAAGAGTTTGGTCTGATGGCATGACTTGAATGGATCAAACTACTTCTATTAWTATCATTGTCATTATATCGTTATTATTACAACTGTGATACACCTGAATTCTTTAGTGCTTAACTGGATAATGTTGGGACAAGCACTTTGCTACAAAGCTTTGTTTCTTTTGTTTTTTTTTTTTTTTGCTAATAATATCTGTGGCTTCAAGCTGAGAATGGTGAGGTATTCGCATTGACTTGGCACCTTTGAATTTAACAATAGGATTCTCAAAACTCTGTTAGCATGAAGAGATAAAGCTCAAACAAGTAGTTATTAGAATGCATCTTTGTTTGGGGTTTATCAGTCAATTAARTAAGACCTGTCTGATCTGTATTTCGCATATTTGTGGGATAAATAAATGGTTTGTAAGCATTTCATATGTAGAAACAGCAAATTAGGACATGCACGATGCTTAATATGGGTAATAGCCTAAGTTCCATGGAGTTTTCAATATGGTGACATAACCATTCTCTGATCTAACTTCCTCCTGTGTTCTAATAGCTCTCTTTTTACAGAATGTGTGTGCATAAATATTTCTTATGCCTGATGTATGTCTGAACAGACTTACTCTTTGCACTGAGTTTTATGACACAGTTTCAGTGTAACATTTCTGTTGCTGAATTTGTTTGGATAAACAACACTCCCGTAACACATACATAAATGCAAGATCAATTTGTACACRCCCATTTACAAAGTTGCAAAGAAATATGAAAAATAATGGCAGCAAATGAAACAGAAAATATGGTGCTTTCTTTTGGCTTTTGTTGCTAACTATACACATAGGAAAAATAATAGTAAAACCCAGTCACCATATTGATCAAAAAAAGGCAAGGATGCTTTTTAGCCTCGTCAGACCATTGGAGTTTGAGGCATGCTTTGCTTCATATGTGGCAGATGTGCAGAACCAAACATGCACTTTGCAGGTTGCAATACGAAGAGGCTCTGCACATCTGGAGGGGTTTATCACAATCTAAGGTCCAGGGAGTGACTTCTCAGAAGCTCCTACATGGGAAGTCTTCATGCAGATCATGCATGGGATATTCTCCTGAGCTTCCTCCTGTGCATTTTGAGAAATGTCAACCTGCAGAATGAATTTAAAGTATTATCTGTGTCTGTGGAAACACGGTTTAGAGCAAGCTTCAAGGGAAAACCTTTCAGGACCGTGGAGAGAAAAACAGCGATGCAGAAAAATGTTCTCGCTTCAGGTGAATATGAGACACTAGCGAAAAAAGGAGTGGAAAATAGGCAGCTAGAGRACAGCTTTTTACCTGAAAATGGCCGTTTAGAATGAATGCAAAATCATACTATGGGTATAAGAGTGTGGAACAGATCCCCAGCTATATCACTTTAAAAACTAACCCTACAAAATTAAGCCTTCCTACTTTGACCTGATATACATTGTTTTTAATTAGGGTTTTCATATTAAAAATTGCAAAGCAAGTGTGTGTTGTGTTTWGGCTGCGAAGCCAAGTAAACACCAAAACATGCTGCAACTATTTTAATAACTGTTTTAGTTACAAAAAAAATAAGGATAAAGTTATTTTTATGTGCAAAATGAATGCATATAGGTGTGAATGACAATATTCTCAAGCTGCCAACCTCAGTYTTACAGTGAGGTGGAAACTAATTAAAAGGTCATTTTCTTTAAAAAAAAATGGAGAAGCAAACCACAAAGTTCCAAAACTTCTAATGGAAAATTTAAAGTTTTGTTGTAAGGTTTTAAGCAATTCCAGAAATGTGGAGGACTTATTTATGTYGAATGTTGAATGGGTTCAAAATTATCAGAAATAGGAACGTATGTAACTCCAGGAGATTTTCCTACATTACAGTCTGGTCCAAAATTCATGAAGTCCTTTCACCAAATCCTGTATCTTTCAGTGAACTTTGGATCATACCCTTTGAACGTATGAAGCACAGCAGACTGTTCCAAGCCTGATCAGTATGTTAATTTCCAGACAACTGACCTGTAAATTAACATTCATATTTTATCTTGTATTTATCCTTTTTTTTCCCAGTTTCTTTAAAGAAAGATAAAAACCAACAGTAAAATGATTTTTTATGGCTTTTGAATTTAAAAAAAAAAAAATCAGCCAAAGCACATTAATACATCCTGTGACTCTTCCAAAAGTCAAAAGAACTCAGTCAAGTTGTGTTTTGGAGGGGGATTTTTTTTCCTATGTGTATATTAGAAATCTGAACTGATCACTGTTTTRGTTGTACTTACAAGTAAATGCTGGATTCATTGCCCCCAATATCAGGTGACTGAAGTTTCTGCACAAGTATCACAATTATGCCAATAAAAAGAACAAAGTTTATCTAGGGGAAAAAAGAAAGGAAAACAATGTTGACAATGCTATCTATCTATTTATATTTTAAAATAATAAAAAAAAAAAAAGGTCAAGAGTAATGTGATAATTTTACGAAAGATATATGGCTCCCTTTCCAGGCAAAAATATCTCCTTTTCATAAGCCAAAATTAGGAAGAGTTCATCGGGTTGCATGCACCAGGTAAGACAAACATAAAACAAAAGGTTTCAGCATTCAGTTTCATTGCCAACCTTTGCAAGGAAGAAAAAGAAAGATCCCTGCACATGAAACCCGCTAARCAAGTGTCTCAATAGTAAGAGATCATGAGCAGCGATAATTCTCATTCTCTGAACTAAAGCATCCTACAGCTTAACATCAGTGAAGTTGTTYCAGCTACAATTTAATGTCTCCCCTTGGCTTTCCTTGCCATTTTCCCTTTTCTAAGCTAAATCTATCCCAAATGGTATGACCTCTAATGCTTTTATGATCTTCAACATGTCTTCTTGTTTTATCTCATCCTGGACATCTGCTCCTTCATAACATCATCTCATTATGGGCGCAGTTTTACAGTTTTAGAGATGAAGAGTTAAATCTGTCTATCTATCTATCTATCTATCTATCTATCTATCTATCTATCTACACTTTGGCTTCAGATTTGCCTGACACTAACTCCAGAATTTCTTACAAAAGAAAACACAACCGATGTTACGCTGGTCTCTTACAAAACATAGGAATGCAAGCTTTTAATCCTGTAAGGAGACCAGGAAACTAAAGTTAACACCTCTATCAGAAGAATTTTCAGGCTGGATCAGAAGACTACAAATATTTGCAGAAGCCCATGATTGCTCAGCTTGACCACTCTAATATTTGATTCCTATGAAGTGAAGAAACTTGGTGTTTAAAGAGAAGCTTAAGTCCTTGAGAGAAGCAGCAAAACTGATGAAGTTCATGTTCATATRTATCTTTATAGATAAATAGGTGTATCTATCATCTGGGTTCCTATCTGACTCCACAGTGAACGAAAACYTGGCCAATACTGCCAGTTGTGTCTAGAGAACAATATAGTTTGCCCAGAAGTAGACCCTTACATGTAATAAGCCAAGCCACTTTTTAGATGGGCACTAACCATGTTGACAAAGAGAGCGATTTCCTAAGAGGAGGAATACAATACCATTTGAAATTCCTATATTCTTTGGAGGCAGCAGCTTAACGCTARCTTAAAGCAGGGTACCTTAGAACATCTCCGTTTTCCAAGTATCGACAGTCATTTGAATCAAGCCCAAGTCTTACTGTAACTGAAGAAAGCTTAGATGCTCACTGATAATATAATAAATCTAATATAACTGAAAATAAACTTAGCTGCAAAATGAATTCCATCTAAAGGATGCACTTTGRTTTCCTAGATGCTGGTACTAGATGCTGGCATCTAGTTTCAGATACCCTGAGGTATCCTACCTGACCTTCAGCTGCCATCAGGGCACAGGACTCCCACATATCCCATGTCATATTTGCCAACCCCRTGCAAATGCCCTGGATGCCCTTACGGCATTTGGTCTTACTTATGGCATTTGTGCCYGTGTGTAAGGAGCTGGATAATTCCTTGTCTGAGTGCCATATTTTAATTCATAGCAATGGAACTGCCTAACATTTTGCAAAGCAAATAGTGGATATACTTTGTAAAGCTTTCAGAAGCTGATCCTACCTTCACCATCAGAAGCGTTGAAGAAATTTCTCCTCTGAATGCTACTTACCATGATCGATCCGACCACAGGACCTTTGATCACCCACCATAAGGCAGTGTTGTCATTCATGTCCCAGCAGCTGCAATTATAAAGGAAATAATGGGGTGGGGAAAAAGAGAAAGAAAAAGATGAGTTCTATGACAAAGAACTTAATAAAATTGCCACAGTTTCTGAGGAGGAAAAGAGAGGGAGCTTGACACAACAATTTCTTCATATCAAAAAGTGAAATTGAAAGGAGTAGAATCTACCTGACGTAATTTCAGTCATCTCTGTTGAAGACATCTATAACCCAGCTCTTTATCCCAATGAGTTTGAACCAGCACTTGCAGATTCTTTTCCTGCTAAGGCATTTCAAATGCGTGCTTTTGGAAGAGATAAATCATTCCCTGGAAATACCTATTCCTTTTCTTTGAACTATTCCTCTCCTTTTACAGGGTGCCTGCCCAAGAAGCTTGGCTGGCAGTTTCAGCCTAGTAGATGTCAACAGTGAATCAGCTGAAACCACAAAAATGCTTCTCAAAGATTTCTTTGCTCTGGGCTCTGTGAGTTCTACTGCATGGATGTGGTGGCAGCAACATTACCTTCTCCTTAGGAAAAAAAGGGCAAGAGGAAAAAGAAAAAAAACAAACGATGCAAAACAAAGCAGCCTGTAAGATCAGCCCACACGCAGTACTATGTAAACAGGCTCCCTAATTTCATTACCAAACCTTGCTGTGGTGGAGGTCGGGGGTAGAGGACATTTTTGCAGGAGGAGTGAGGGGCAGGAAGCCAGGGAGAAGCGGGATGGAGAAGGCATGTTATTTCCCTTTGAAGAGGGCAGAGCCTGATCTCTGTTACATCTCTGGTGGACATCTGGAACAGCTCCATTTAATTCAGCAGCACAGCTCTGGATAAACAGACAGTTGCATTTATCTCCTCAGACCCGTCGCTTACAGCGATATCAATCAGGAGCTGAAGAGGAGGGAGCCCTGCCAGCTTTTTAAGCCACGAGCAAGAAGAGGCTCAGGTTTAGAGGCTGTATTTTAGTCCATCCTTTGGTGATGGTGGCTTCCCAGTTCTGCAATTTCTGCAATGTTTTCAGGCTCCTGCTGGCTTTGCCTCCATACCCCGTGCAACACTATTTTTTTTTTAAAATAACCACTGAGATGTTCAGCTAGAATCTGTTTAAACATGTTGCATGCTAAATAGCTCTTCAAAAGGAAAGGAGGAGAGAGTTATTGGTTTTTTGCTTTGTATTTTTTTTTTCCTTTTGTGAGATATTCCCCCTACCCGCAAAGCACAAGGACTGTTTGGACTCCTAAGAGAAATGAAGGCATTTYGGACCAGTGTTGTAATCATAATAATGACACAGCAGGGGTTTCTGGCTTGTTTTGCATGGAAATAACTAATTTAATTTGTTGTAGTGTCAGAATAGAACATTGGGTCAAAGCAATGGAATCCTCTGTGGAGGAAGGCTTTTATGTGCATCCCAAAAAGACCATAAAAGAGAGGGTATGAAGAAAACATAACAGACTCATGAGCCTTGCGTAGGTTTTGGATTCTGAAAYCTCTAATATAAAGGGAAGTTAAAATGTGAGTGAAAGTCCTTGGAAATACAACTTGAGCACATAATGCTTCCTTTCACTCGGATCAAGGCTTTCCAATGACCACTGGGCGAATTCCCAAATTTTATTCAAACCCCCTCACTCCCCAGCAACTTTTCTACTGTTTGAGCAATTCCGGACATAACTTCTCAYGAACAAACATTATTAAGGCTGATGTTCAGGGCATATTTGTAAGTTCATTCCTAGCAGCTGTTCTSCTGTTCTGTCATACCACTCAGGATCCTGGGACGTGTATGACCATCTTGATAGYAGCCTTTCCTTCAGGTCCTTCAGGAAAGCCTATAGGCTCTTTGCAGACCAAATTCCTAATCACCTTCGTAAATTCAACCTCAGCAACCCCTTGCGTGGAATTCACCCACCTCTCCCAAGCTACAACGATTTGTACAGCTGAGCTCATTGCTGACAGCTTCCTTCCCTTGGAGAGAAGGAGGCAAACACCAGTGTGATACATCTGGCACCTTTTATTGGGATAGGAAAAGCCATGTAGTGGACTCCACTAGCTTCAGTGAGCATGGAGCTCAGAGCCAGCTGCATGTTTGCACTGTACGYGTCCCCATCAGCTTCAGCGAGGACACTGGTGGCATAAGAACATAAATATTGGACTAAATCTTTTTATGTAGCTGAGGAAGAAGGCACTCTGGAGTGAATACTGCACCTAAGGTAGGTGCATATCCGAAACAATGTCAGAAAGGGAAGGAGAAATTAATCTCAGCCCTGTGCTGTGATCAATAGACTTGTCTTCCATCCTTGACATCGTTCTGACCACTTGTAGAATGACTTATCACACAGTGATACGTACCCAGTATCATCAAAGTGAAGTCKCAGCACTGCCCAGACAGTGACACAAATTGTTGGGGTGCCTGCAGAAGATAAGARGGTGATATGGTTATCAGTCCACATTCATTTATTCGCTCAGCAGTGGGTACGTCTTTACAACCTCTCCATTGAGGTTTCATTTCCCGATGCCTCTCATGCTACAAGCAATGCAATACATTAGGTTAATGCATTCACATCTAGAAACACGTCTCAGTGAGAAGGTGGCTYAACCTTGGTGAGACTGTATAACTAAAACTGATGGCAGAAAATAATAGTGATGCTTCAGGTCCTCACTGCTCAAAGCTGTTGCATTTTGGAGATTTCTTTAGCCTGTAAAATATGCAAGTAGAATACATACAAAATCAAAATATTAAAAAAAAAAAATCCACTCAGAAAACTGCATTAATTTTCCTTTCTGGAAGTACGATTAGGGTTTTCTTTCTATAGAAAAGAAAAAGAAAGAAAGAAATAGAGACTACTTTTTACAGCAAATTAAAGCCTTTGATTAGAAAACTATGTCTACTCAAGCACCATGGAAAGATGAAGGTGCTAAAAAACAAACAAAGCGTGCACCTTGATAACTCCAGCTTGCAGCAGTGAATGCAACCGTCACAAGCTGACAGGCACAATTATGTTTCACACATTTTTCAAGGCTGTGTTGATGTAACATTAATTAGTCATTCGCCTGAATACACTTAAGAGAGTCTCTGTCAAAGCACATCTTCCCACTACCAGGAGTAAGAATACAGATGACTGACGAGGCCCYGCTTCTTTAAAAAAGTACACGTAGCTGTGTTTGAAAGAAAAATGATGGAAAGAAATGAAACAGAAGGCTGTTTGAGGGAAGGAAATGTGCATGTTTTAGACTGAGGTCTGCCACTCTCATAGAACATTTGAAAAGGCATCAAGATTTTTGTGCACTCAATAGGTGCATAATAATAAAAATAATCTTTAAATATCAATCATGGGTTTGACATGCCCTCTTTCTTGCAGTGGTTTCCCAGAAAGAAATATATTCACATGCATGGCTAGAGACATGAAATCTGTGCAAATTCAGCTAAAGGGACCATAAAGGAACCAATTACATTGGTTATCATTGCAGAACTGGACTTGCTGAAACAAATCTTGTTTGCTCCTAACAAAACCAATTTGCATTTCTACTCGTGTATGATGAGCACACACTTATATTCTTTGGATATGTTTTCAGTTTAGGTATTAGCTGGGAGAAAATCACCAGTGAAGTCTTAGAAAATGGACTAGACTTAGTTTTTGATAACTGCTTATTTGATTATTGCTTATTTGATTATGTAGAACGTGACCACTTATAGAAGGCAATTCTCTGCTGTCTGTAATATCTCTGCAAGWGATCTAGTCTGCTGTCCTCTGGATTTCAGTTCAAATCTGCCTAGACATAGGAACACAACACAGTCTGGTTCTACAACAACCTTTCTATACAAAGACTAAAACTATAGTTCAAGATGGCATGTGGAAATACCCAGCAATTCATTCTTTCGCCTGCAAGGAAACTTTCAAGAGAAATAAGAGACACAAGACACGTTATATACAAAAAATGTCACGTACCCCAGCCAATAATAGTGTACCAGTAGAAATATCTCCTCTCAGGRAAAAAGGTCTCCACCAGTAAAGTGAAAAGGTACAATCCCTCAATGAAAAGCCAGAAGTAGTTGGACATGACGCAGTAGTGAAAAAAAACCATCACAGCTTTGCATTCCACCTGCAGAGAACCAAGCAAAACCACAGTTATTTCCATGTTGTTTTGTCAGAGAGAGGAAATGCTTTCAACCTCTCCAAATCCATCTTCTGAGCACAGCTGGGACTAGCATTATGCATTTTCAATGGTAAAGTTTTTAAAAGCATGAGAAGAATTATAAGGGTCCACTTAGACGGTGACGCTTTAAAGGGCTGGTAGCCACTTTTATCCATGGGAGCTTGTCGCCGAGTGCCTGCAAAGAGCTTGAGAACTTCTTGCMTTAGTGGGAGCCCACATTGACAATGGGCGCTAATTGCTAGATTTAAGCCCTCTCTTAGGAACTGCATGCAGACAAGAAAAGAATCTGGTTGTTTGCTCAGAGACCCAGGGCAGAATTGGAAATGGCAAGATGATTGTGGGAAGCCCTGYGAGTGGGAGCATGAAGGATGCTCCCTCCTGCGCAGAGCTCCGAATGGGACTTCCATGCAATTTGCAGGAATTGTGCTCAGGGACAGAAAAAGAAAGTGAGCGTTAAGGGTAARGAAAGCAGAATGATTTACTGTACAGAACGAGGGAAATTTTCCTTGGGTTACTGGAGGAAAAGCAATTGCATCCCAGGGAGATATCACTAGGCCCACGGAACTATCTTTTCAACATGTCACAGCCAAAGCAGCCTACAGCCTGGAAGAGCCTTCCTGAGCCAGTGGGAAGTTGATGATTTTGACTGGTTCCAAACATGCTCTGTCCTCTGGGACAAGTCTGCAGCCAATATAAACCATCAGAGTGCAAGTTGCTTCAAAGGAGCTCTGACAGTTTATGCCAGATGAGGATCAAGCCATTAGATCTTAATATGTTTCTTGCTTCAGGTGGTTCAGAACGACAAAGTCAGAGGAAAGATATGAACAAACTTCAGCTCTGAGTTCAGTTTTTTCCACTGAGAATTAACAGCAAAAAAAATCGTTTAAATAACCAAAATAAATAAATAAATACTGAAAAGATGAAGGAAAATAATTCTGTTTTACTTACGGTTGAGATAAAACAATGGTTACCATCCTGCTCAGCATAAAGCACCCCATCTTTAATGAATACAGATATTGCTCGTAGGATAAACGAAACAAAGAGGTTCATGTGGATAAAATTCCGAGTGCAGTGAAGTTTCCTGGAGAGGAGAGAACAAAGGAGAGGAAGAGAGAGAGGAAAAGGCAAAAAAGTGGATCTGRGAATTTTCCAGCAGAACAGAAAATAGTCACRATAACATAAAATAGACCCAAACCTATCTCTGGTCTACTGAAAAGTGGCTACTAGAGTGGCTGCCTCCTGAGGGAACATCCACAGTGAAGTGCTTCGTTTTCTTATTTTTGAGGTTAAAACCTCAGCGTTTTGGGCCAATGGACTACGTCTGGTCTCTTATCCCTGGGGCTTGGACAGCGCACCGCTGTTCTCAGGACTCACCTGAAACGGCACAGGATAACCATCGCGGTGGTGAGGGAAACGAGAGATGTGCTGTATCCCACCGTGTACAGAGCCTTCACGGATAGGTAGTAGTAATCCTTGGGAGACAAGGGTATAGCGTTAAAAATTTCACCTATGGTGACATCGTTTTTGCCCTGACCATAGAGCAATCCATAGAGAGGACTGTTTCCTGACCAGCCTGCTTGTCTTCTCCTTTTGGTTCCCCTGATATATCACTGTATGTTATCCACAAGAGTTGCTGTATGTTTGATGTACCCTTGGGTCCACATTTTGCAAAATTTATTTGTCAGTCACCCAGTAAAGGGTATCTACCATTTCTRTGACCACTATGCAGACATCTGCAGTAAAAAAAAAGTAGGTGGATAAGCAATTCCTTAGTCAATAGGGGAAGAAGTGGAGTACAGTTTATGCTTGTAAGTGTCAAAAGTTATGTCATCACTATATACTCATATTCTGGAAATATCCAGTATTCAGATAGGGAAGATTAAAGGATCACTTCTAACGTATTCATATATTTTTGTATATCTGATTGTTTCATTCTAATCACCATCAAATCAAGACATGATCAGAGCCTGGGTAAAAGGAAAAAAAATCCCAGACTACTGCCCCCCCCTGCACTTATTAACCTATTTTTAATTACAAAATTGATTCCCACCTGATTATCAGACTCTGTTTCATTTTCATCAAAGCCACAGGCATCATAGTAATGGGGAAAAGGTTCAGACCAGCCATCTTCAGTACAATTTCTGCTGATGTCCCCTATGTCAAATGATAGGTAGAGTTGAGATGCAGTTCTTGAAGCAAACCACAGGCCATAACTGCCCTTTCCTTTGGCATGTGGCCAAAGAAAACCTCACTACAAATGTGGGTATAACTTATCAGACTATACATAAAAGACTTTAATGGCATCTTTAATCTTTAATGACATCTTTAATGGTTGACTTTTCCAGTAGGTGCCAATGAATATCTTTGCTACAGTTGTCCACCAGAGAGCAAAAAGGATCTAATTAATATAGTCAGTGTTTCTAGAGCACCAAAGGTCCCTTTTTCAAGTGGGTATCTAAAAAAGGGCATCCAGCAGTAGCTGGAWGACAGGTATGGTGCTGCACTATATCTAAAATAACATTACAGGTCTACCCTTWAGCAGCTTCAGCTAAGGTGGCATGGCACCCTTGGTGGTCTTTTCGACCAGCATTACTTTTATAAGCACTCAGTGATCCGTTTGAAACATTRCAGCTTATTTCTCTTGAGCACAATGGACTATTTTTTATGGAAATAATAATTTATGGCCTATACCTTGATCAGAAATGATAGGTTTTTTGTGGTTTTTTTTTTTTTATTAAGGTTGTGCTTCTTTACATTCTTACAGCAGTTTAGTCAAGTAGCTCGTAACAGTGGKAGCGACGTTATGTTTAGAGAATCCGTTTGCCATCCATGAGACAGAATATCTCTRTTTAATCACAGACTCATTTAAGAACATTGCACTACTTGGAAAATTTTGTTAGATCACTTTTGCACTTTCATTCCCAGTTTCCTATGGAAAATAACCACCGAATCACAGGCATCAGTCCTTAACACCATTTAGCAATTCCTGTTAATCAGGTAGATATATTTAATAGCCATATACTGGCTAGACTGGCTAGTGCTCATTAGCTGATGAATTAATTTTCATAATATGGCTAAAATAACACATTAAGAAATGTGTCACCACAATTAGAATTGATTAGAAAATAATACCCAGACAATGGGAGAAAAAAAAAAAATACAATTCTCTTTTTAGAACAGTTAAAATGCAGAAATAAGAGGGAAAGCATTCACAGATTCTGTTCCTTACCTATGGGAGACTGGGCTGCACTTTCCAGCAGGTCATAATCACCTATAAAAGTAGAAATTTGGCATGAAATTGTTTTGACTGTGTTTGCTATTAGAAACAGAATGGGTCTCGATGGAAGTCAATGAAAATAATTAAATGCAATTTTATTTGTTTGGATAAAGGCCCAATATCAATAACTTCTTGATGGTGTCTTCTGGGGAAGTAAACATAATTTTACTTGTGAATTTAAATCAGGGCTGAATATACAAAGTACAGTAAGCATTCACTGCTGCAAGCAGCTAACAATGTAATTAAACTAGGACCTTTTTTGATAAAAATATAAAAATAAAACTTTACATTTTTAGAAATTTACTTTTAGGATCAACAAGCTCCCTAGCTATTTAAAAATGAACACGTACCACAGAATTCAGGAAAACTGAGCTCCATGCATTAGTCACAATTAATAACTAATTATTTTTAAGCAAGGTATTTAATTTTGTGTTTCTAGGTTAGACCACACTTATTTCTAGAAACATTAAATTTTTACCTTTTTTATTTTTTGTCAGAATCCTCTCATGAAAACTACATATCTTGCAGTAACTGCTTAATAATCAGCGATATATAGAAGGAGATCTTCAGCAGAACTTGTTCTTACCTGCATGAGTTTGTCCCAAGTTATCTACTTCCCAACCTGAAATTTGGAGAATAAAAATAATTAATGTGATTCAAACAATAGTTTGCTTCCCACAAGAGAAATAGATGCATCAAAACCCAGAAAGAGGATTTCATTTATTTATTTTTATTTTTTTTTCCAAGATAGGTAATATACATTTCTGCAAGTGGAATTGAGAAGATGATCCACTGTGTTATATTATTCGGTCTCTGGTTATCAYGGTGGGATATCAAATTCTAGGAAAGRTATGAAAAASAGAGGTGAGATGTTTGTTTTCTGAWTTCTTTTTTCCTGGAGAATGTTAAGAAAGGTCTATCTATTTCCAAGATATGCATCCCAAATACATGCCAATTCATATTTTAGAAATATATTCATTACAATAGGACTTTTTTTTTTTTCTTGGTGCTGTTGAATATCTTTCTTCCAAAATAACAAGCTGGGTGCTAAATAACAGCAAAACCTTAAGCCACTGAGTGGTGCTGCTGCATCGTATGCAGGGAAGCCTGGAGGCGCTGGACAAGGCTGAGATAGATTTGACAGTGTCCACCAAATAAATACAACCAAAAAAAGAACTATTGCTGATGTCTTAGCTCCTGCTAATAGGCTAAACGTTTAGACTAGCTTAATTCTGTGTCCTCTGGAATAACCACAGGACTTCAGGTTTTAATTTTTCAACCCTTAACATTTAGTCACCTCTTAATTAGGGAATAAAAGTTATACAACAATTTTATTATTATTATTATCATGTATTGAAAAGTTARTTTCTACAAATTTATTATATGGAAAGGCAAGAAAGGTGAAAAACAGCCTCTAAGAAAACCAAACAGTGAGAAGAATCTTTTCAGTACAATATCAAAAACATTTTGTGTTTTGTCCTTTTTCAATGGCCTTACTGTAAAATAATTTTAAATTCGGTCTCCTCATTCGCATATACTTAAAATAAATCAGATGGCCTTTCTTATCCTCAAAATACAAAATTGAAGGATTTAGTGTGAAGATGATAGTGGATATTTAGAAAACTGGGAAAACTAAGCTTTTTTTTTTTTTTTTTCAAACCTTTTCAGACTTTTTCATTATCCTCCCTCTCAGGTGTTAATTTATCAATTGTAGAGCACAGCAGACTAAAGCCTGAAGTCCAGAATTCTTGTTGTTCAATGACAAGGACAGTATGAAATAAATGATCAAATTTTGGTATTCTTGTCTATCCTAGCATGTTGCACTGATTCCTCAAAAAAAAAAAAAAAAATCAAATTTAGATTTAGCTATTTTTCTTCCAATAACCTAGGAAAAAAAATATGGGAAAATATATATATATATATATATATATATATAAAAAACCCAGGAAAAATAAAAATAATACCACTGTGTCAGTCTGAATACTTGTTTTATATGATTTTAATTGTATATGAATTTTAGCTGATTTTGAATTTCATGATACCTCTATTAAGTTAGGATATAATATTAATGTAGCTTTGTGCAATAGAGATTTTGGTTTTATATATATATTCATATTTGGATATATATATTTCTTATATTAAGAGTACATTTGTGTATATATATATMTCTCCAAATAATTACTGTATTTTACTGTGCTTGGACTGGAAGGACTTATGACAGACTCACATTTTCAACAACGTCCATTTTCGGAGTGCTGTAGGACCAAATTTACTTCCATTTTATTAATTGGACCTTTTCTAAAGTGGAGACTCTGCATATATATATCTAAGAAGAGTCCTGCAGAACCTTCTATTATACAGGTTTTGAGACTTGATCCATCAACCAAATTTTCGTTAATAAATTGAAAGATTTATGCTGAACATTATGCTCTGACCTTGAGCTAAAAGTCAAAGTCCATCTAATGAGTGTGAGGATAAATAAATATATTTAATTCATTGATTTTTTTAAACATATATGCACTCATGTACATACACATATACATAGGTAAATATATACACACAAATATACAAAATGCATATATAAGTGTGTGTATGTATATAGTATGCATGTATTTTGTGTGTGTATGTGTGTATAATATATATAATATGAGGGAATGAGCAGACACCATCTGGCTTGAATTCCTGGATTCCTGCAGCTGCCCTACTCTCTGATGCCATATGTTTATGCATCCCAACCCAAAATATGGTTTTAAGGTGATATATATGACAGAAAGCCATGCCAGGGGCTATCTTAAGTCATGTCTGGGAGTGCAGTGAAGTTTATTTGGGTTATTTCTGTGCTTAACATGAAACRTGTTTATCTTGTTTATTACACAAGGCCTTCTTTTGCATATGAGCTAGGAAGTTGGGGATTGTGGGACGTGTGGATGTCTGATTTTTCAGTGTATTGCCCTTAAATTGTATTGTACAGTAAGCAGCAGCTATTGATATGAGTTCCCCCATACTAATTTGACAGCACACCCTAAAACAGGAGACAAACCCTATGTATCCTCCTGAAAAACACTTTTTTAAGGAAGAATACTTTTGAATTCGAGGTTCACACTCACRACTTACACCAATGTCTGCGCTCCTCAGGCATACAGAGCAATAAATATGCCATTATAACTAGTACTAATGGGCASTAGCACCACATATGGAAAGCAGAAGTCAACAGCAGTTAACAAAAAATGTCACAATTTTTTTAGGTCAGAAACTGCCTGTAATGGTCAATAAACTTCAGAGGCAGCTGATGGTATCTTTGACACAGGGTGAGTTGTAGGGATATTGCCAGCCCCCCTATTTGCCCRGCCTGAAGAGTAAGCATCAGACTTTCAGAAGCAAAGCAAATCTTCCATTAGAGCTGTAAGTGTCATTATTAATTAGATGCTRTTTGCAGTGCTGCTTAAAGGCCCTAAGTAAGCTCCATCAGCATTCTGAACTGCAGGTTACAAAGACCAGTGGGAAAAACCAAACGGAAGACATAGAGTTGCCTTATATTCTAAATTAAGAGGTGTAAGAAAACAAAACAAAAATAAAGGACTTGTCAAGCACAACACATGGAATTATTGTGAAAGACTGAGATCATTTATGCCCTTTTCTTGCCCATTTAGTGTACTTTCCTTGATATTTGGTTGTGAAGCCCTAGGAAATGCAGCCACCCTCTCATTATCCGCCACTGGATGAGGAAATTTAATGCAAGCGGCCACTACTTCTGCTTTAAGAAGCAGCCTTTATGTCATCTCCCACATGCCAGCTCGGAGCTGGCTGCTTTCGATGTCAGCTGGCATGGCAACAGATTTATCTGCCATAGATTTGTTTATCTGAGCACAACTTGCCTTTAACCCTTTGGTCCCAACATTTCGGCCTCAATAGTGGCCAGGGAGGGAGATGAAGAGATGAATGGCTTTAAAAACTCTTCTGACCTAAAATGACTTGCTTGCACCTCTTCCTTGTTGCCCTTATTCTCTGGCTTTGGTTGGAGGTTTGTGCAGGTAATCCTGCAAAAGGCTGGACAGCACTGAGATCAAATGCAAAAGTGCTGCCTGTAGCAGGTAGATTCAGCCCCTTCGAAAAGGTGGAGATTGGGTCAGAGATAGAATATGGAAACCATTTCCTACAGCTATCTACTATCGGGCTCTATGGAGATGTGCATGGTAAGGTGCTTAGGCAGGAATCCTACCTTCCTGTGTTCTATACCACTGGTTAGGGAAGTTAGAGACTTTTCCACTCTCATTTTTCATGGAAAACGATCCAGATTCGGCTGCTGGGTCTTTGCAACCCAGCATCATTAGCAGCGCCTGCAGAAAGTGWCAGACGGACAATTTCATAGAGTTTGTGAACCTAAAGGAGCCCACATCTTTCCCTATGCTAAGAACTTCCTTCAAGCACATCCAGAGTTGTTAGTCTCCCCTGGTGCATACCCCATAGACGATACTTTGAATGCGATATTGAGTCATGAGCATGAGTTTGCTATATACTRTATACATTTATGTGGTCAAAGTGGTTCGTAAACACACTGCTCACATGCGATTGTGCAAAATAAAGTGCTGTGTTCACTGTGCTTTGCAAACAGAGAAACTCRGGCAGGGGAAACTTGAAGCATCAGATTAGGAGGCATGACTCATGTTCAGGTGTTTGGATAGGATCTGGTGCATAAGCACATCTGCAGATTGGACCTAGCGGGCAGGTTCATCTCATCTAACTTAGCTGCCAGAGGATAAGTATCAAGTCAATCTGATCTTTAGTCTCCTTCTGTAAAGAAATAGAGATGAGCTCTTCCAGAGAGTCATCTGCTTTAGACATCAGCCATGGCACAAGACGAACTGCCTTTTGCAAGTGGTTTTTCTACCCAGTGGCTTGAGCAAGCACTTCAATAGAGAAAATGATGGAGCTGACATATAAGTCCTTATTTCCTATACCATGCCAATCACCCARGGCATGTGGCAGCATGACAAGGTGGCAAGAAAACCCATGAAAATTTCCTGGAGCTCATGGGAGAATACCAGTGAGGTCCCACGGGGAGAACATAATATCTATAGTACCCAGGACTGGGGTATGTGGGGTTGATGTAACGATATGATCAGTAAGGGAGCTTGTGCATTTCTTCTTTTTTCATCTTCCTTATGAAAGGCTGTGAAACTACCAGTGGACTAAGGTCACCATAGCAACTGCTAGGCATCGTTTAAACATTATTTGTACCCTTCCTATGAAATTGGGCTGTCATCGGAGCATCCATCASAGCGCAGGGTAAACGTCAGTGCAGTCCAAGAGGCTCCTAGCTAAGGGAAGAGAGCAGCAGGGCAAGATGTCAAAAAAAACCCAAAAAACCCTTTCCAAACCACATTATCACTTGTTAGGTCCCAAACCCACCTGTCTATATTAGTATACAGTATGAAGTGTGAGTGTGAGCCCGCCATACCTTAAAGTTTGCAATCGATGGTTTCTCAGTTTTGAGAGCAATAAAAGAATTGAAAGTAAAGGCAGATACCAACGGTTGAAGCCCTAGGAAACTTCACAGAGCAGCACAATTTCTGAATTCCAAGACTGAAGTATTTTTTAACATCACATTGCCAACGGTCTTGAGTTATGTTAGAGCTGTTCTGTGGCAAATGAACGTTGCTTTTCTGTCAGGCTGTATGTTTGATACCAGACAAAGCACAGATCTCTTATGTTCCTATAGCATAATGAGAAAGGCCAAAAATGCCCTTTTCCTCTAAAAAGTGTCTACAGAACCTCAAGTGGTCGATTTGAAATGTAGACAGAGTTCCAGGCTTTGATGGCAATATATTCCTCCATTCCTCTGCAATTCAGATAGRCTGTGTGATGCTGTGGGAAGGGAGGCATGCTGAGTTCAAACTTTCCCTGTCTTCCAAAAAAAGCTGAGGAAATTGCACGGGTTCATTCCTGTGGAAAGACTAAGGATGAAAACAAGCAGGAAGGGACTTTGCTAGCTGGTAAAAACAGTTATTGAAGTTCAAGTCCTTGGTGATGTCCAAGCCTTGATGTTTGCAACGACTTTGTAGACCTCTTTAGATCCTCTTGTGTTGGGAAGGCATGATGCAAATTTTTTTTTTTTTTTAAAAAAGAAAAGGAAGATTCATCTCTGTATGAGAAAGAACTTTGCTGTGAGCATGACAGAGCCCTGGCACAGGCTGCCCAGAGAGGCTGTGGAGGCTCCTGCTCTGGAGATCTTCCAAACCCRCCTGGATGCCACCCTGTGCCCCGTGCTCTGGGTGTCCCTGCTTAAGCAGAAAGGTTGGACGAGATGATCTCTAGAGGCGCCTTCCAACCTCARCTGTTCTGTGATTCTGTGGTCCTTTCTGGGATTTTCTGAAAACTAAGCAATGATATAGCACATATTCAATCTGATGGTGGCTTTGAAAACTGTCCAAAATCTTTATCTGATTTAAAAGAAAAAAAAAAAAGGAGCAGCTCCTCTTGCAATGGACTTTGCTTCTGAATACTGTGTAGGATGTTATGCAAAGTAAGGGATGAAACCACAACATACACAGCCCGGGATGCTCTGAAGACTAATTAAGCTTTGATAACTCATTATTATTCCCATGATGGGAAACCCACGGGATGGGCTACATCTGTTTTTCAGGGAATATTTCTTGCTTCCAGTGTCCAGTGTTTTTATTTCTTCTTTYTCTCTCTCTCTTTTTTTTTTTCCCCTTCTTGCAGGAATCTAAAATACCTACCGGGGTTGAGATATATTTGAACAGWAAATCTAGACCTTTGCATTGATCTTCTGCCTTGCCTATTTGACAGGCAAACACAATTTCCCATTTCAGGCTGCTGCAATGCTGACCTTAATTTCAGCTAGTAGCAAAGAAATCCTGTGTCTTCTACTTTAGGAGAAAATAAGTGCACAATCTTTCAGAGGTATTTTTTTGCTTAGAGAGCCTCTGATCTTTAACAGTCATCTTGTCGTTTTCTCTAAATCAAAAAATTTCGATAAATAAGGCAGATTAAGAGAAACTCTTAACTTAGAGATATTCCCAAGCTTTTGCTTTGGGAAGACAAAGGATCTTAATGTTTCTTCATTCAATTTGAGAGTCATGATCCATTTTCACAGCGGCGTGTAGTCCTCATTTGAAGATGTTCCCAGGACTTTTTCCCCATAAGAAATAGAGAAGGGCATTTCACGTCCATGTGTATAACTCACCCTCCTGGTAACCTCTCTCTTGTCATCCTATTTAGTTTGATCAGGAATAACATCCAAATTCAGAAGGGACTAAAAAGCCCTGGATGGCTTCTCAAATCTAATTAGCCTTGAATTTGTGAATCCCATTGTCCACCCAAGATCTCTCTAATGAAGAATATTTGAGGAGGATTGGTGTTCTTGCAACAAAGGGCTCGAGTTTTTCCTGGTGGATCCTAGAGGATTTCCAGTTCCATTTCTCTTGGAAAAAAAATAGTTTGGTGGAGATCAGGCACAGAAATCATGCACAGACTGCCAGAGCAGCAGCAAGGCAAAACCTCAAATGTTTTGCTTCAAAAAAATGTGAAGTTGGGATATCATTCTCTCTTAAGCTTTATAAAACCTGAATACATCCTTTATTRTACTGAAACTTAGTGAGGCACATCAGTCTTGTTATCAACACAGGATGTGTGTATGTGTTAAGCAAAAACTATACACACTTTCTGTATTTTCTGGTGTAATCCATTTTCTGTGCTTATGCTTTTTTGAATAGACTAGGTAGTCCCTTAGACTGAGCACTGGATAAACACACTGAATAGCTGGAGGATTCAGTGCGAGCTAATCATATTTATTATTTGGACTTGTGAATAAAGGCATTTTCTCAAAGTGGAGCATATGGCAATGCTTGGAAACTRTCTATTATCAACTGTATTAGTTTTTACTGCAAATCAAAAGGCCAAAGAATATGCTCATTTCTGATCTGGCTGTTGCATTTCCTTCAATGGCCCATTTGAGTAATCTGGCTTTATAGCTTTTATCTCCCCAGAATATCTCAGCTCTGCAGGACAAAGAAAGAAGAGCACAGTCTCGGCATCTGC